>JAXCGZ010005719.1:0-50000 GCA_037179515.1 Halocaridina rubra | reverse complement strand
TTCAGCTATCATGGTTAAGTGCTGGGTTTCTTATTTTGATAAAATTTGTATGAGCTATTTTCTTTAAATTACAATATTCATTTCATATTAAAAAAAACATTCCTTATATTAATGAATTTGTTACATATTCGTCTCACAGTTCATTTTCATTATTGTGGGTATCCTGGTATGCTTTTAGTTGCATTTAGTTGAGTGGTCATGAATAAGCTGTGAACAAAGTTAACTGTACTTGGGTACGTGGGTTTTTATACAAGTTTCCAGAGGTGATATTGTCTGAACGGCCATAAATGAATAATGTGGCTATTTTCTTATTGATGTATATATTGCAACCTGCATCAGTCTCAGTTTAAAGTATAAATTAAGCGATGCTTTCATTTGCCTTTTGGCTTTATTGGAATGTAGTAGATCAAATGTAGTAGGTTGGCCCATGGCACCAGCCGCCCGTTGCGATGTCATAGCTGAAGGTCTTTTAGAATTAAATAGGACTGTCCTAGACAACTCGATGTTAAGTCTTCCTTCAGTTATGGATCCTTTTTTATGCCTACATCTACTCAGAATAATTTTGCACATTCATTACGCTTCTCTTACTATTCATTCACATCTTACAAGTCACAACACTCCCCATCTCTGTTTCTCTTTACTTGTTTTCTTCGCGCCCAAACCTGATGAAAACAGGTTTATCTTTTTTTGGGGGGCCCATCCTGGTGATACACTCATATATATATATATATATATATATATATATATATATATATATATATATATATATATATATATATATATATATATAATGTATATATATATATATATATATATATATATATATATATATATATATATATATATATATATATATATATATATATATATATATATATATATATATATATATATGTACATATACATACATACATATATATATATATATATATATATATATATATATATATATATATATATATATATATATATATATATATATATATATATATATATATATATATATATATATGTATATATATATATATATATATATATATATATATATATATATATATATATATACTGTTTTGTTGATTAAGCTGATTTCTACGAGCTGTTTTTTGATAATGTCCCGATACAGTGGAGACAACTCCTTCAGCTTTCCTTCAGACTATACCTATGTATATTATGGTAAGGAAGCCCATCGGTGAAGCAACATATGAAAAGTATCGCTAAATTTCGGGTCCTAACGGAACCCTTTTCAAGTACATATGCTTGAGAAGGAGTACAATTAAGACCAGATATATAGCGATACTTTTTGTAAATTGTTTCACTGATGGGCTTCCTTATTATTTGATGCTGTATGCTGACGTGTGTGTGTGTGTGTGTGTGTATATATATATATATATATATATATATATATATATATATATATATATATATATATATATATATATATATATATATATATATATATATATATATATATATATATATATATATATTTATATATTTATATATATATTTATATATATATATATATATATATATATATATATATATATATATATATATATATATATATATATATATATATATATATATATATATATATATAGGCTTAGCATTAAAAGGATATGGATATATTACTCCTGTACAACATGCTTCAGATATCCCCTCTGAAGAGTGTATATAAAGAGCATCTCCCAACAGATATCTTCGCCTGAAATTATCTTCACCTTATAGTATCATCTACCTCGGTACGCGACCTTTCGAAGATGAACCTTCATCGTCTGGTTATTAAACATACTTTGCCAAAACTATTTAAAGAAAATGGTTAAAAATTCTTAACCATGGCTTTTTTTTTTTGTTTCAGCAAATCCACACAATTGCAGCTCTTCCCACAAAATCACTCTATCATCATCACTAACCTCACGGACTGAGGTTAGTAAGGGCATACACTCAGGGTAACGATTACATCTGCCAAAACAAGTCCTTCGCAGGAAGGCAACCTTCCTAGCCCTTACTAGAAAAGGGAGTTCGTGACGTACAACCGAACCACCACCATCATTATTAGGGGCATTTACCTGTATCGATAAGTATCACATATGGAGCCCTTCCCTCACCCTCATTTTTAGCTGGACTTTTCACAGGGCAAACATTTCATCATAACTTTGCCTAAACAGAAATTGTTAATACCCAATCAATTCCTCTAAAGTAGCCATCTGATTTGAAATTGTAAACTTCAACCTTCTACTCCTTGCTTAAGAGAAAGAAATACATACATAGATACATACATACATTTGTACGTACATAGATACATACATGCACATAAATAAATATTTTGATATGGTTGGCTCTATAACTAAAGGTCCGAATTTGAAGCTTCGCAAGAAAATTCCTTTACAGAATACAAGGAAGTACTTTTTAGCGTAAAATTAGTTGATAACTGGAATCCGCTAAGCAAAGAGATAGTTAATGCTAACTCAATTCATAGTTTTAAGGACAAATGTGATAAGTAATCATTGAGTATAAAGTGGAACCGACAAGGAGACTGGGAGTTAAGAGCATAGGGCTCGTTCCCGAAAGTACCATTAGGTAATATATATATATATATATATATATATATATATATATATATATATATATATATATATATATATATATATATATATATATATATATATATATATATATATATATATATATATATATATATATGACTTTCCCGAAAGTACAATTAGGTAATTAGAAGCATATATATATATATATATATATATATATATATATATATATATATATATATATATATATATATATATATATATATATATATATATATATATATATATATGAACACGCACAAGACACTATGTAAATAAATTCTAACGAAAAATCACATCGTAATTCGGATGACATCAGAGTTTTCCTTATACAGTATTAGTCCCATGTCATTCAATCTATGATTATCGTGAAAGATTACACAATTGACACTGTAAACAAAATACAATACATCTGCACATAATACAGGGATTAACTATAGTTACAGAAAGACGGTATCTCATTGGTAGAGCTCACGAGTCGGGAAGAGACAACCTTGACAAGCATGTGCTCGATCCGGATGCGGGGTATTTAGGATGAGCATCCAGCCTTAATCAATGATCCAACCTGTGTGTTCTTCTCTACTCGAATGGAGATTAAGTGTGATAAAAAAAAATGTAAAGAAAAATCCAAATTCATATGTTTAAACTTTTTAAAATGTTTTCGATTATAAGCCACCGTTGCCTAATCTAGGACCATTTATTTATAACTTCATCAAAGATACAATTTCTCTAATACTTTAATATGTCCCCTGGATAAGTCATTCCCAGAATAGGAACCTGATGTGAATTTAGGTGCTTAATCTAAAATTGAGGCAAAAGGGAGTTGCCTAATTTGGGATTGAGGATGAATGCAGGATGTTATTATAATTAAAACTTTTAAACTTGAGTTTGGTAAGGGTAAGGTTAGGTTAGCCTAACATATCCCATGTAACTGAACAATAAACATTAAGCACAGGTGCTTCATCTGAGACTGAGGTACATCAGGTGGCTGTTCTGGGATTGATCCCCAGCATGCCCA
The DNA here is from genome assembly GCA_037179515.1 of Halocaridina rubra. NCBI lineage: Eukaryota > Metazoa > Arthropoda > Malacostraca > Decapoda > Atyidae > Halocaridina > Halocaridina rubra. The sequence continues at coordinate 46,397 of JAXCGZ010005719.1, read as the reverse complement.
ATTTCCAAGTTAACTTTATCTAAATGAGTTAATAGAAAGAATTTTCCCTAACGCGAAGCCCCTAAAAGACCATAATTCATATATAATAACAGTAGCGGTTAAGATTCGTTTTATGAACCCCTCCAACTTCTGGACTAAACTTGGTGTGTTTTAAATTAATCTGACAAATGTTTTTGTCGGAAAGCACTACTTTTTTGTGTTAGGGCTAATATTGGTGGGAGGGAGTGAGTACTTAAATAACCTCTAATCTACCTAACCTATTCAGACCCTGCAAACCTGATCTAACTCATATTTGAGGCCGTAAATACCTTAATAGGGTGAATTTGGGTGTGTATAGAGCAGCACGGCACAATGCAGGAAGCTGTGGAAACGGCGATTTCTTAGGTAGGCTATGGAAGGGGTGCATAATATGAATCTTAACCACAATTTTCTCTTAAAGAAAAAGAAAAAACAATTTTCCCTTAAAGAAAAAGAAAAAAATATAATTCATACTATCTTAACCTTATAATATTAACTAATTTCCTTAACATTTTAGGGCTCAGGGCACGACGCCCTTCAACAGTGAGTTACTGAAAGGCAAGGCAATATGCGTAATAATGTAACTGGGGCAACAACATTAGCCTATTACATAGCTTTTAAGCAGAAGAGAATCATGTTTTTTTTAAAGACAGAAATAAAAATTCGTGACTACAACCTAATTTTACCTTACACAGCGCTGCGAAACAAGGAAATAATACCAAAATTAACTCATTTCTTACCTTACTTGCTGCCTTGAATATATATTAAGAGCCGATATCTAGTCTGGAGTCCTGGCTTTGGGGACAGTTCTTCAAGCAATTTCTACGATATTTCAACTGATATATTCCTTGTGTAAAGTAGTTTCTATGTCATTAAATATAAGTTCAAGGCATCATCGTTAATATCAGTTACAAATGTCGATTAAAGACACTTTTATTCACCACCAACACCGCTGGAAAGTCTTACTAACCTCCGACCACGAGTGAGTTTAAAATAGTAAAAGTTTGTTCTTTAATAAGGTTCTTTTGATTCCGCTTTCCATGTGATGTTATATTAACACTATTAAATTTTTACTTTTATTCGGTTTTTTATAATTTCTGGACTATTTCGTTTTTCATGGAGTTATCATGTTCTATAATTCTTTTAGAAAATAATTTTAAAAACATCGTCAACGCTTCAGTGTTTATGCCTGTGAATAGTTAATTTATGCCCAAAATAGTTTACTTTCTCACCCTGACAAATTAGATGAATATATACAAATTTAATGAATCTCTAAAGCAATGTTGTTGTTGTTCCGGTTTTACGTCACGGACTCCCTTTTCTACCAAGGGCTAAGACGGTTGCCTTCATACGAAGGACTTTTATGGCAGATGTCGTTACCCTGAGTGCATGCTCTTGCTAACCTCAGACCGTGACGGGACGCGAACCCTCGACCTGATGCCTCAAAGTCGCGGACACTGCCGGTTGAGCCACGGTGAAAAACAATGAATTTTTAAAGCAACTGAAACAATAATTCCAATTACTACTTCATTTTCTTAAGATTTTAGTTTCCCATTCCCAGTTCTACGATGATTCGTGATGGCTACTTCGCAGATTGAAATCAATATTTTTGACGCATCAAAAATATCTTTGAAGCTTTGGCTTGGTTTCTTAGATGTTAAATTTGACCATCAGGAAATTACTGAAGAGAATAAAAAGAAAATTATGATACTCGTTTCCGTAGGAATTGCTGATTTTGTCGTATTTAGTAATTTCTGAGCACCAGAAAATACTGCATACAAAGTCTTCCAAGGACAAAGTATACTTGCTGAAGACTTGTGAACATAATTATAATCTAGCAAAGTATTTTTAAATTAATTACATATGCAACTTTTCTTTGATTAAATTGCAATATGGTACATGATTTGGTTAGAAATAAAAGTCATCGTTTTAATTTACAAGAATTTACTGTATTGTTTTGTTTGCTGTACTTTATGGTAACTTTTTTTTTTTAATTCCTTCATGGCTTTGATAGAGTCCATAGAGTGGATGATTCGGGTTTTACGTCACGAACTCCCTTTTCTACTAAGGGCTAGGACGGTTTCCATCTTGCGAAGGACTTCTTTTGGCAGATGTAATCGTTACCCTGAGTGTATGCCCTTACTAACCTCAGTCCGTGACGGGACGCGAACCCTCGACCCGCCGCCTATAGGGAGCCATATTATGATATCGGTAGCTCTAGAACTAGAGGTCACAATTTAAAACTCCGCAAGAAAATTCTTTGCAGGAAGTAAGAAAGTACTTTTCTTTTAGTGGAGGAATAGTTGGTCATTGAAATTCGCTAAAAGAGGAACAGTTGGTGCTAAATGCATTCATAATTTTGGGGATAGATATATGTGTTAGTAAAAGATTGTGTCTGACTAGAAGATGAGGAGTTACAAACATAGGTGTCTTTCCCGTTTGTAACTTCATCTATCTGGTCTCCACACTGAGAACTCTGAGGTTTGGGTCATTCTCAGTCTGGTCCTTCATCCTTGACCTTAACGCCATGACTGACCCTGTCTGACGCTTCTAATGTTTCCAACGATTTTGTTTGGAATTATTGGGTCATATATGAATATTCATTTGCCAACTCAAATCCAGGATGACATTACATTATATAAGCAAAGGTTCAAAGGTTTCAAAGGTTTATTTTAAGCTCTAACGACCCCTTTCGGAGTATGAGAGTACATACAGTGACATTAGATTACAAAAAATTTAAAGAAAATGTAAAGCTGGCGGTAACAAGAACAAAATAGTTTCATTTTATGCACTGCATAATTGCAGTTAAGAGACATGTTAATACTTATATGCTAAAGACAAATATTAGTATTTACAAAAAAAAATAATAATAAAAAATAGAAGAAAAAATACATTTACATTCTCTGTATATATGAATAATTATACATATATAATTTGGCATATACTGTAACTTAATTATACATTTGGTTGCAAATGAGATCCATACAGACTAGTAACAAAATTCAAGAGTAATGTAAATCAGAATTGAGCCATAATAATTCTAGTAAATTTGGCGAGATTGCACATTTGCTTCCTACTTTCTACATTGAATAATTGTTCGAACTTAAACCTATTTGGCCTTGTAAAATAGTACCTTTTTTATATACAGCTCCCTTAGACTACTAAAAGCTGGACATATCAGGATGTAGTGATACTCGTCTCCTTCTTCCTGGTTATCACACATTGTACAAAACATAGGACCCTGTCTATCTGAGTATCGATTATTGGCAATGGGAAGTTTATGATTACCACATCTAAATCTGGTGAGGTTCACCCTATCGAGAAAGTCTAAATCAAGCAGATATTTACTTATACCTAGTTCTTTTTTAAATATTTTATAATTTGCACATAACCTATTTTCATTAATTTTCATCTATTAAATTTTGTTTATCAATATCACTGAGCCTAAGGGCAATACATTTTTTGACCCAGATTTGGTTGAAAGAATCTGGATTAATCCAAATGTTAGAGAGACCACATTTGTCAAGGCAACTTTTTATTTTAACTAGCCACCTGGACTTAAATTCATTGTTGTCATGCAGTTTACGTAATAGTGAGTACATAATGTGAGATAGCTTATGTTGTTTACCCTGGCATATCCTCAACCAGAAGTCAAGTGCATACATGAGGAGCCGCACAAAAGGCTCATCTAACCGATTACATCAACTTTTCTTTCATTTGCTGCAAAGAGGAGCTATTAGTTTTCCCCGAATATGCATAAAAATATCATACATGTGAAACCAAATTTAGTTATATTAGTTCACCTTAGCATAACTATATATTATTGTTTCTCTTGTTAATTCATAAAACATCTAATTCAAACATAAGTGAATAACTGAAACTGATTGTAGCTATAGGTTTAATAATGACTAACAAACATAGCTGCCTCTTGCACAGTTAGAATCATGTCGTCAACGATGGCTCGACTATTTGCCCGTGCTGCTTACAGACATATATTTCCTCGAGTAAATAATGTTCCTTTATGGCGTAAGTACATATAAAACACTTTAATGTTTCCACAGCCTGTATATTAATACACTTGCAGGAGTTGAATTATTTTAAATTTCTATATGTATTGATCATTGCATGCTCTTTTAGGCTATATTAACTCGGTTTGCCATAGTTTATAAACTAGCGCTTTATGGTTGTCAATGCCTAGTTTGATTTGGTAAAAATCTGTTACTTAAGTAATTATGCTTTGAGTCAGTAGGACCCTGTTTGTTACCGGTATGGTAGTTGCCATTTCAGTTTTAAATTCTGTACTGTTGCATTGGCTCATTTATGGATAATAATAATTGTTCTCCTATACCATATCTACATAACATAATTAAAGTGGCATGTCAGTAGTAAGAATACTAAAAAGTTTCACAGTATGGAAAAATATGGGCTTTTTGGAATTGGTATGCCTAAAGTGATCCGCTTGTATGTCACTGACTCTCTTTGCTAGCAAGGGCTAGAGTGGTGGCTCCTTTACAAAGAACTTTGGTTCTGGCTGAATGTGACCATTACCCCGATTAAATACCCTTTCCAACCTCAGACTTTGGTGGGTCTTGTACCGACGAATCAAAGTCGCACACGCTACTACCTGGCCACGGCAGTCACTGATATGCCTCAAGTCTAGCTGTTAAAATAAGATCCTCCAGTGGTGAGTGAACCTCCAAACTGCCAAATAGAAAATCATGGGTGGTTAATTTGTTTGCCTATAGAACCTGTTACTTGATAGGGGTTTGGTCCAAACTGAAGTTGTTTATGCTCGCTGTGAAGAGTATGTAAAGTAAACTTTTGGATATATTTATTGTTATTCATTATTCACCTTTCATTATAGGTGTTTTGAATTGAGTGTTTTTTACCTTAACCACTCGTCTTTAATGACTAAGGGTAGTGCATTACAATGACACCCATCTCATACCCAACTGTTTTATGCTATTTAAGTAGGTCTTGATAGAGTAAGACATTTTTTTCCTCTACTTACAAATTTTTGCAGATGAGTCGTTTTGTAGATATTAATTTTTCTTGTTAATGTTTTCAAGAGTTTGGCTGAGTACTTCCTGCTGCCGTCTTCCTTTAGAAATAGTGTGATTACCTAATTGTGTTTACGGGAAAGAGCCCAAAGCTCGTATCTTCCCGTCTCCTCATCGGTTCCATTTTATACTTAGTCATACTTATCATACCTGTCCTTAAAACTAGGGATTGAGATAGCATTAACTACCTCCTCGCTTAGTGAATTCCAATTATCAACTACTCTTACACTGAAAAAGTATTTCCTTACATCCTGTGAAGAAGTTTTCTTACGAAGCTTCAAACTATGACCTCTAGTTCTAGAGCCAGCCATATCAAAATATCGATCCCTATCCACTCTATCATAACCATGAAGGAATTTAAAGACTGTCACCATATCCCCCCTCACTCTTCTAGCTTCGAGTGATGGTAAGTCTAATTCCCTCAGCCTCTCATCATAACTGAGATTGCGTATTTCTGGCACCAGTTTCGTGGCATGTCTTTGAACTTTTTCAAGCTTAGCTATGTGCTTTTTCAAGTGCGGATTCCAAAAGGGGGCTGCATATTCGAGTTTTGGCCTCACATAGGTTACATAAATATTTCTGAACATTTCCTTGTCCATGTGCCTGAAGGCTACCCTTACATTTGATAAGAATGCATATGCTGCCCTTACTATGCCATTTATATGTATTTCTGGAGATAAATCTGCCAGTATGTTTACTCCTAGATCTCTCTCATTTTCTGTCTCTTGAAGTTGTACTCCAGCCACCGAGTAGTCAAGCTTGGGCCTTCTTGCACTTGTACCCATTCTCATTACCTTACATTTTGAAGTATTGAATTTCATTAGCCACTTTTCTGACCACTCATGCAGATTATTTAGATCCTCCTGAAGTTCTCTACCATTGTTCTCGTTTTTTACTTTCTTCACAATCTTTGCATCATCTGCAAACATATTCATGAATGAATTTACAGACTCTGGTAGGTCATTTACATATACAAGGAACAAAAGTGGCCCTAAAACTGAACCCTGTGGAACTCCACTACTAACTCTTCTCCATTCAGACACTGAGTGTCTTACTCTAACCCTGTGTTCCCTTCCTTCTAAGTAAGTTTTTATCCATTCCAAAACATTTCCACCTATTCTAGCCATTGATTGCAGCTTCCTAATAAGTCTCCCATGTGGAACAGTGTCAAACGCTTTCTGGAAGTCTAGGAATATGCAATCTGCCCAGCCCTCTCTTTCCTGTAAGATTTGGCTTACCTCATCATAAAATTCTAATAAGTTTGTTACTGTTGATCTACCTTCTCTGAAGCCATGTTGCCTCACTGACAAAAAGTTGAAGGATTCCAAGTGAAGAGAGATATGTTTCCTTAGTAGTTTCTCCATAACTTTGCAAACTATGCTGGTCAAGGAAACTGGTCTATAGTTCAGAGCCGTATCCCTCCTTCCCTTTTTGAAGATAGGTATCACATTTGCTTGTTTCCAGCATCTTGGAATCTCCCCCGACTCCAGTGACTCCTTAAATATGATACTTAGTGCCACTGATATTGTGTTTGCGCATTTTTTAAGCACATGAGGGGATATGTCATCGGGACCTGTAGCTTTATGAACATCTAAATCCATCAGCGCTTTGCATACCTCTGTGGCTGTAAGGTTGATGTTCTCTAATACCGGCCCTTGAGCTTCTATCACTGCAATCTGAGGGGGTGGGGTATTTTCTACTGTAAATACTGACTGAAACTCCTTGTTCAATTCTTTGCAGATCTCTTCATCCATCTCAGTGATGCTTCCATCTGCTCTCTTTAGCCTTAAAACCTGTTCTTTTACCTTCAGTTTTCCTCTGATAAAGCTGTGGAAAAGCTTGGGATTTTCTTTAGCCTTCCTGGTGATGTCCCTCTCATAGTCTCTCTCTGCCTCTCTCCTTTTACTTAGGTAGTCATTTCTTGCTCTTTTGTAGGTTTGCCAGGCATTTATGTTTTTTCTCCTCCTATACCTTTTCCAGCATTTGTCTCTCCACTCCTTAGCTCTTTTACACCCATTATCGAACCATTTCTCTCTGGCATGAATTACACCTACTTTGGTGACAGGTATGCAGCAATCTACTATCTTCCCATATTTCTCATTTTTTTTTTTTTTTTTAATACATGCTTGGAATGCAGCTTTAAGGGCAAAACCCCTTCTTATAGTGTTTTATAAATATGAATTGCAAGAGGACAGGTTTACCCTATTAATTGTGTTTTTGTTTCATGGGTTATGTTCTATCTTCAAGATATGAACTGCTTGTTGCTTAATATTTGATATTATGCCATTAATATGCTACCATATTTTTGTCTTGTGAGGCATCGAAGTTTGGTCGTATGATTATATGTATCCCTCCACTCACTGCCCACTTCAAAACTGCCAATGCACTTATTTTATTGAATCCAAATTGACAATATGCATTCAGTCCCCGGCCAGGGACAAATATTCATGTCATATTTGTATGTGATCAGTTTTACATTACGGACTCCCTTTTCAACCAAGGGCTAGGATGGTGTCATCTTCTTACGGCAAGTGTGATCGTAACCACGAGTGAATGCCCTTTCTAACCTCAGACCGTAGTGGGCCACAAACCCTTGACCTGACAAATTAAAGTCATGAGTATCACCACCCAGCCGCGATGGCCACACATGTCATATTTGTGTAATGTTTAGATATTTTGTATTTAAATTTTGCTTTGCAGGCGTGTCTACAGTACCTTGTACAACAAGCACCTCTGTCCCTAATTCAAGCACCAAGGACTCCATTCCAAAACAAACCTCATGGGATCCTTTGAAAGTTGAAGAAATAATTAGGGAGCAGAGTGCAAAAGATATGGTAAGTTCAGTATCGCATTTAAGTCACTGTAACACGAACATTATGGAAACATTATAGTAGTACTGTCTGTTATAGTTGTAAGAATATATTTGTAGTGGTAATGCTGCATTTTATATGCTTGTTATATAACATTAATTTCTATGTTGATATACTTGAATGTACCTTTCTGTTTTAGCTTATTCTTTAAGAAATATCTGGTATACGTGTCCTGTGCAAGTTTTGGATTTGTATATCACAAGTTCATATATGTTCCTGTATAATAAACATTTAAATCATAATAAGTGATAACTTGAATACTAGTAAAGTTTTCCGATATCTGTGTCATATTCTGATTCTCGAATACCCCTCAGAATGTACATCATCGCAATTCCTTTCTTAAATTTTTTCAATTCTCTGTGTAAAAGGTGCAACAACAAAAATCTTAGCTTGTTGATCTTCATACAGCAAAGATGATTTAATAATCATGCATGTTCTCTGGGTACTGGTAATAGAAGCAGTTTCATTATGATCAGATCTAGAAACAATACAATGTTGTTGATGATACTTAAGCTATCTTTTTCATTATAATATGGCTATCATTTTATTGCATCGCTGTAATCATATAAAAATGTTTTTGTATTTATAATTTTAGCCTGTTGAAATACTCAACCCATACGAAGAGGAAAGAATTCAGTGTATATTGTGTCGCCATAACATTCACGTTGACTACAAAAATGTAAGGCTTCTCTCCCAATTCATATCCCCTTATACGGGTCGTATTTATGGAAGACACATCACCCGACTGTGTAGGAGACAACAAGAATTAGTGGAATTCCAAATTACAAAGAGTAGAAAGGCAGGCAAGTGCAAAGGTTATGTTTCTGTACATCAGTAGCATAATGTTCATTTACTCACCTCTTTCCTTAATACCATTAGAATGATTCTTAAAAGGAAATGCAAGTCGAGGCCAAAATATGGCTGGCCTTACCATTAAAACTTCTGAAATGTCTATGTGTTATATAGAGCTCTGATCTTTGGTCAGGGGTGATATCAGGAAAAGGCCTTCTAGCTCATTGTTCTTCAACCTTTTCTAAGTTCATGCACCCTTCCGGGATCTGTTGAGAAAATCATGTACCCTAGCTCAAAAAATCACGTCTTAAGTATTAGGTGTCTATTTTAAACATAGAAAATAGCTATTCGGTCCTAAATAATTGTGATATAGGTGCTAAATGTATAATAGAATATAACAGTTGTGTATGCATTTTGTATTTCTTCTTTTAAATGTACATATAATGTGCTGTTCCAACTATTTGTGAAAAGTACATATATCAACTTCCTCATACTTTTCCACTCCACTTTGGGGCAGTATCCGCCTATTTGGGGGGAATGGCAGCTATTATTTAAATAATGCTAGCGTCCCCTGGTTTTGATCTTGATCTTGTCAGCCACTGCATCTTTAACGGAGTTAGGCTACCCCCAAAAATAGGTGTAATCTCAATTTAAATTAATTTCTTACTTGACACTTACAGTTTTCTCCCTAAAACACCTTTTCGTACTGTGCACTCTCATACACATTGACCATGTCATGTACCCCTTTATATCCAGGTACCCTTTGAAAAAATTCATACACCCTGGGGTGCACCATGCACCTAGGTTTGCTCTCACTGTTCTAGCTCTCTTGATAGTGTCACTTCCAGAGTTGTGTGCTCTAACCAATGTCCTGTAGTTTGCAAAAGATTCTTTTTAATAATCTGTATCGTAGGTTGTTGTATATGTAATACCATTGAGGTTTTTGATCAAGAATTTAGTGCAGTGGATAAATGTATTTTAGCATTATATGTTCTTCTTCTTCCTCTATTTGCGTTCCCATTTTCATATGGGGTCGCATCTCTTCACTAGTCGTCTCCACTGGTTCCGGTCCATCACTTGCTCCTCCTCCAGCTGTCTCTCTCTGAGATCCTCCTTCAGTCGGTCCTTCCACCGTAGTTTAGGTCTTCCTCGTCTACGTCTGCCCTCCACGTCCATCTCCATCACTCTCACACCCACGTAGTCTTCTTCTCTCCTCTTCACATGACCGAACCACTGTAATCTCCTCTCCTGCGCTTTCGCCGACGCCTTCACCACCTTCACTGTACCTCTGATCCGGTCATTTCGTATCCTGTCCTCCCTCGTCACCCCACACATCCACCTCAGCATTCTCATTTCTGCGACATCTATCTTCCTTTCTTGAACCTTTTTCACCGGCCACGTCTCCGCTCCGTACAGCAACGCTGGTCTCACAACTGACTTGTACACTTTTCCTTTCACTCTAGCACTGATTTTCTTGTCACATAGCACCCCTGATGTTCTCTTCCAGCTGTTCCACGCTACCTGGATCCTATGATCAATCTCTCTCTCTAGGTCTCCATCCTTCGTTACGTAGGAGCCGAGGTATTTGAAGGCGTCCGCCTTTGGGAGCTTGTGGTCTTGCATGAACAGGTCGCCTCCTTGTGTCACATTGCACTCCAGGTACTCCGTTTTCTGTCTGCTCACCTTCAGTCCATAATCCTCCAGCAAACCCCTCCATAGCTCCAACCTCTCTTGCAATTCTTCACGGCTCTCGGAGACCAAAACAATATCGTCTGCAAAGAGCATGCTCCATGGTGCCTCCTTTGTCACTTCCTCCACCATCACATCCATGAGAAGGTTAAATAGATAGGGGCTAAGAGCTAATCCCTGATGGAGTCCAACTTTCACCTGAAAAGGCTCTGTAGTGCCAACTGTACTTCTTACTCTTGTTGTGGCTTCCCTGTATATGTCCTGAACTATCTTGACATACTTCTCCTTCACTCCCTTCGACCTCATACTCCTCCACACCTCGCTTCTCGGGACCCGATCATAAGCTTTTTCCAGGTCAATATACGCCATGTACAGCCCTCTTTGCTTATCTCTATATTTTTCCATTGTCTGCCTCATTGCAAATACTGCATCCATTGTTCCTCGACCTTTCATAAAACCAAACTGCTCACTACAAACTTCTGTCTCCTCCCTCAGCCTTTTATCCAACACTCTTTCCAGCAGTTTCATAGTGTGAGATGTTAGCTTAATTCCTCTATAGTTGTTGCAACTCTGGATGTCTCCCTTTTCTTTGAAAATCGGTACCATTATACTATCTCTCCACTCGTTCGGGATAGTCTCTTCCTTCATCACCATGTTCAGGAACTTTGTCAGCACCCGTATCCCTTCTTCGCCCAAACTCTTCCATACCTCTGCAGGAATCTGGTCTGGCCCTACTGACTTTCCATTTTTCATCTTCTTCAACGCTTCTCTGACTTCCGCCTCACTCACAGGGTCTACCTCTCCCTCCATTCCCGCTCCTTCACCTCTTCGTATTCTTGGATTTTCCTGATTTAGAAGTTCTTCGTAGTAGTCCCTCCACCGCATTTTAATCATGTCAGGGTCAGTAAGCACTCTTCCGTTCTTATCCTTGATTTGCTTTATTGATGTTAGGTCCTTTGTCGATCTGTTCCTTTCTTTTGCTAACTTATAGCTTCTCTTCTGTCCCTCCTTTGTTTCAAGGTTCTCATACATATCCTGCAGTGCTGCTGCACGCGCCTGTGCTACAGCCCTCTTCGCCTCCTTATTTGCATCTTTCAACATAGCTTTACGCTCCTCTGTTCTTTCCTGGTCGTAAGCTTTCTTCATCTCTTTCTTCTTTTCTATCTTCTCTTTGCAATTTGAGGACCACCACCAAGACTCTTTTCCGTTTCTCGGCTTCTTTCCAGATGACTTTCCGAGGACTTCCTCTGCCGTACTCCTGATCACTTCACTGTTCCTTTTCCACCACTGATCCACCTCCTCTGCCTCTTCTATCCTTTGTAGTGCTTTCCTCTTGAACTCCTGCCGCACCACCTCATCCTTGAGTTTCCACCACTTGATCCTAGGTTCTCCCCTCTCGACTCCGGTCCTTCGCGTCCTTACAACCAGCTTCGCCACAACTGGGCTGTGCTGCGCTCCCACACTCTCTCCTTGTAGTACTTTACAGTCTTCCACTTCTCGGATGTTTTCTCTTCGATACAGGAGGAAGTCGATTTGACTCTCTCTGGGACCACTCCTGTATGTCCGGTAGCTGTTTTTCATGAAGAACGTGTTCAGGATCGCCATGTCAAATGCTATGGCAAATTCCAGCACGCTCTCCCCCTCCTGGTTTTTCACTCCAGTACCTTTGCCTCCATGAACTCGTCTCACTCCATCGTTGTCATGTCCTATTATATGTTAATAGTAAACATTCTTGTAAAAAATTCTTTGTGAGATTTCAACTTTGTTTTTCTACATGATTACAGGGTACATGGCAGTTATGCTGAAGAGTGTGGAGTATTTGAAGGATCCCAGGTTATTTGATCCCAACAATCCAGACCGTCCTCATAAATTTTAAATATATAACTGTCTCATCTCGCACTATTTATATTAAAAAAAAATTTGATAAGTGTATGCTTTAAGCAGTTATATTTTTTGAACGAGTGTGTATATTAATACATAATATGCGATGTTGTGCAATAAACTAGAGGAATACAGTGCTTTATATTAATGTATCCTTTTCTCAGTAACATTAATAATGTAAATTGCACTTTATACATATTATTACAGTAGTTAAGTAGTACTACATATAAGAGTACATCTTAAACGATATATGTCACATACCGTACAAGAAAATATAAATCTTTCTACTTTAGGCATGACACTATATTCTGCAGAAGATAAAACGGTGATCATTACTCTAATAAAACATTGGTAGGAGCAGGGCATTGTCATGTTTCACGCATCTACATACCGTCAAATAGTTTTGTGGCAAAAAATATAATAATAAATAAATAAAATAATAATAACAATTCAGTTAGGAAAGGACTGCTTGTCCCTCTTCATCTGTACTAAGAAAACTATAATCAGTCTTGGGGTTGATAGATTTTTATCAATTTTAAACTACCTCAGCAACTCAACACCATGAATCCACTACTGAATTGCACAGAAATGACGTCTTGATATAGAACTATAAACAAATCTTTACAACTAGGGTCACAGTGTCGTCTGCTTTAAGTGTGTTGCAGGAGCTGATGGGTATATTTGTCAATTTTATATTTTATGCAAAAGTTGTGATATATTTGACAATGAAGCAAATAGTAAAGTGATAAAAGTAATGAAACTTGTTTCAAGTCTTGGTGTTATTAATCATAATTTCTTTACAGTATATCATTTTTGTGCAATGCTTGTTAATATTGCTTTTTTTTTTTTTAATATATCAATACTTTTATGGTTATGGACACACAATAATTCAATCTCATATACTGGTGACAAATTTACACCTTTACACATATCTTTTCAGTAGTTTATCACTCATAAGGAATATGCTATATACACTTTTGAGATACAGTACCGCTTAGTTTAACAATATAAACATTTAATGGACGGAATATAACATGGAATATACTATACAATAACTTCAGATATACTGTATACTGTCTTTGGAATTACTTCTTTTTAGGTGGGATCTGGCACACAAGAACCTAAAACTGTACATATTCTGTGACTACAGTAAGGAAGTTGGTAAATGGAAATTCTCTATTTAAAAAGAAAGCTGTGCCAATGTATACATGAGTTGGAGTGAATGGTGGTTAAGTAGTTTATGGAGCAATAATGGATTATTTAGTGAAGGCCAAAAGGGTGTGTGGGGAGGCATAATGGATATGAATGTGTTAAGAGGAGAGAGTGCTGGAATGTGTTACAAATATTTAGTGGAAACAAGAGTGAGCAAATGAAATGTAAATGGGAAGAGAAGAATGAATAGAAATGCTGAATATGAGTTAACTGAATGAGAAAGAGAAAGAATATACATACCAGGCAAGTCGGAGAATTGTGGTGAGAAAGAGGGTGGAGAGAGTGTAAGTAGAATGGAGGCATTTCAAGCCGAAAGCTTTGAATCGTGCATACGTATTATGTGGGATGTGATAAACTGAGGAAAACAAAAGAAAAAGAAGTTAATGGTAGAATGAAGAGGTAAGTGCGTCAGTGGGAGAGAGGAATCGACCATGTGAGGTTTGACCGAGAAGCAAAAATGAGGAGGCATAAGAGGAATAAAGTGTTGAGGGATTAGTGATGCACATGGTAAGAAATGTAAAGAGAAGAGAGTATGTGAACTGGGAAGATGTGTCAGAGAACTTTGACTGGAAGGAGGAGAAAGGATGAAAGGAGAAGGGCAGTTGCTAGTAGATGAGAGGAAGGCAAGAATAAGATGAGAAGGGTATTTCTGAGTTATTGCTGAATGTAACAGAAGACAGAGAAGCGGAGACTGTGGCTTAAAGAGATCCTAGGAGTATGCCGTTGATAGGTGAGGTAATGTACAAGTTGCACTGAAAGAAATGAAAGCTGTAAAGGCTCTAGGATTAGGTGGGCGTTATGTGGAATGCCTCTCAAATGGTGAAGCAATACTGCAATGAATGATGAGGTTGCTGAATGTTTTGTTTTAGGGTAGAAAGAGTGCAAATGATTGAAGGAGTGCATGTGTACTCCCACTGTATAAGGTAAAAAGATGTTACAAATATACTAGTTTTGGAGAAATCAGTTGAGTGTGTTAGTATGGTGTATAGGCAACTATGAACAGACTATTACTTGCAATCTAGTATATCTAGTCAAAAACTGCATTGTCTGGTGAATTAATGAACTAATGATTTTGCCAGAACTGTAAAATATGCATTTAAATTTTCGTAAATTTAATGTCAGCAATGGTTGTACTAGCGCACATAACACGCAAGTTACCACTCGCTCATCAGTACTCATTTTTCCCCTTTAACCCATTTCAAGAGAGGTCGGAGACCTTTGCCCAGAATGGCACTTACTTCAAAGGTTGTTAGCTGCTGTGTCACACATTCTTTGAGATCATTAAACCTCATTACATTCAGTAATTCATTTGAACCTCTACTCATAGCACTGTCATTTTTGTTCATAACAATGGCAACCTGTAAAAAACAAAAATTAGTTTATACTACCTGAAATATAGGTATTCAGTATTTTGTGGAATTGCATCTACTTCTATATTAATCAATAAATCTATGACAAAATATATGCACATATATATATATATATATCAAACTATATGTTAATAAAAGGGAGTCCGTGCCGTAAAACCGGAACAATCTGTTAATAAATCTATATTCATAGTGACTATGGATATTTAGAACTAGTTATGTGTAATTTCAATAGCTTAAGTATACAGTGCAACCTAAAAAATTGCAATTGCTTTTGGAACACTTGAGCGCCATATTTCAATATGATGAAGCTATGTATCTTGGATGTGAATAGTATCAGTATTTTTCCATCCTGTATATAAGCTAAAAGCACTATCTCATTTAAATCCTTTTTGAATTAACGTGAATTAACTCCATGCTCACTGAGACATTTACCAATAAATGTAAGTTTCTCGAATTCCATATGGGGCATATTACACATTTCTAATTAGTGAGACTATACTAAGCTAAGTACACAATATAGCTAAAAGTACTCTTAAACGTATGAAAGGTAAGAAACGCAGCATGAGAAGAGTTGCTATCTTCATACTGTCAGTCTTCTCAAGTCTCATACACAAGAAAATGGTAAAATTTTATGCATCCCTATTATTCATGGCACTAAAAGCCTGCATTGTACAAAACTATTAACTGAATGATATTGTTATAATTATTATTATTATCATTATTATTATTATTACAAAGGAGAAAAAGAAACAAATGTTCCACACAAATCTCAGAATGATTGTGAAAAAATAAAACCTCTGGCTTCCCAAAGCAGAAAGAGAAGGAAAGGGGGAGGTAGAAAGAGAAGGAGACGTACAGATAGAGCTGCCTCTGATAATGCTTGCATGGTCAATTTCTAATAACCCACAGAATACAAGCGGGATGGAAGAACTGGAAGAAATTGTCTGGGGTGCTGTGCGACAGGGGAATAGGGATTAAGTTGAGGGGTAAAGTGCATAAGACAGTTGTGAGACCTGCGATGATGTATGGAGCAGAGACATGGGCAATACAGAAGACACAAGAGAAAAAACTGGATGTGGCAGAGTTGAGGATGTTGAGATGGATGTGTGGGGTGACAAGAAGCGATAAGATCAGAAACGAGGTAATTAGAGGTACCTCAAAAGTTAGAGAAATATCAGATAAGATACAAGAAAGTAGACTAAGACGGTATGGTCATGTCGTTAGGAGGGATGAACAGTATGTTGGGAGGAGGGTGATGGAAATGGATATACAGGGTAGGAGAAGGAGAGGGAGACCAAAGCGTAGGTGGATGGATTGCATCAATGACGGCCTGAGGTCTAAAGGTTTGTTGGGTGATGAGGTATGGGACAGAAACAAATGGAGAAAACTGGCCAGAAACATCGACCCCACATAAAAGTGGGAAAAGATGTAGACGAAGAAGAAGAGGTCAATTTCTATGAGCTTTTAACGACTTATTCATAACCATTCCTTCACCTTTTGGCCTTGCAAAAGAATGTGGTCAGATAATCAGTTATTCAATTAACCTGTCAAGGTCGGCTGCAAAATCGAACAGTCATGAGTCAAATAAGTTATAATTCAACTACCCCCTGAGTATATATATATATATATATATATATATATATATATATATATATATATATATATATATATATATATATATATATATATATATATATATATATATATATATATATATATATATATATATATATATATATATATATATATACATACATACATACATACATATACATACATACATATACATACATACATACATACATACATATATATATATATATATATATATATATATATATATATATATATATATATATATATATATATATATATATATATATATATATATATATATATATATATATATATATATATATATATATATATATATATCACAGTAGTGTCCCCAACCCACGAACGCCTGTTCCCATGAATAAACCAACCCAAGAACAAATTTTTGAACATTTTGACCCCATATCACGAACAAAAACCAACCCACGTTTCCCGTTCGCCAGCTCTCAGTTCTGCATTGGTGCCTGTGCTGTGTAGTTCATTCGTGATCTGTTTGTAGTTCTTGATTTATTTTCCATTGTTTTGCCTTTAAGCTAGCCCTTATTATGGCTCCTTAGAAAATTAAGAGCGTTAGTGACAGTGGCATCACACACCCTAGATGCATAACGGTGGAAGTGATGAAAGAAATAAGGGGAATCCTTCCAAAAATTGGTCCCCCTCCTCCTCCACCACCATCCACGTATGCCAGCAACAATCATCCACAAAGGTAAATACAGTACTGTTTCTTACCTACAATATAAGTTTCTTACCTACTTGTTATTAGTGGGAGAATGAGACAACTTTCCCTAAGCGTTGCACTTTGCTATTTTATACAAGGTATCAACTAGTGTATTCAATTGAATATGTACATGTTTATTTTAGAAGAGTATAATTCCTTTCTCTTATTAATGTAATTTTCCTTTTACAGATAATATACTGTACATATAAACTGCATTATATTTCATGTTTATACCTATTAGAAAAATTTTAAAATGAATATTTATTGTGACTAGGAACAGATTAATTGAATTTACATGCTTTTCAATGGGAAAAATTATTCCAACCCACGAACAAACCATCCCAGGAACGAGTTTTAGGAACGGATTAAATTTGTGGGTTGGGGGCACTACAGTATACATAAAATTCTGGGGTTCCTCTGTTAATGATGTCCTCAAGTTATGATGTTTTGTGGTAACGATGCATCTCCCATGAATTATTTTGCTTCTCTACAATGCTTTGTGATTATGATGCATCTCTAATAAATTACTTGCTTCTATTTTGATAATTTTTGGCCTGTAATATGTCTCCCATGCATAATGCACACTCTGATGGTAGCGCTATGAAGACAAGGAAAGCCATCCCATGGAAGTGAACTTAGAGATAGTGAAACGCTCAGAAAAGGGAATAATTTTTACTACTAGTTAGCACAGATGGGTGATGTAGGTGCTTACCGACTTACACTTAAACTTGGGTTACGTCACATTTTGAGGAACGGAACTCTGATGTAAGTTGAGAACCCTATATATATATATATATATATATATATATATATATATATATATATATATATATATATATATATATATATATATATATATATATATATATATATATATATATATATATATACATATATATATATATACATATATATATATAATATATATATATATATATATATATATATATATATATATATATATATATATATATATATATATATATATATATATATATATATATACATATATATACACATATACATATATACACACATATACATATATACACACATATACATATATACACACATATACATATATATACATACATATACATATACTGTATAAATACATATATATATATATATATATATATATATATATATATATATATATATATATATATATATATATATATATATATATATATATATATATATATATATATATATATATATATATATATATGGGTACAGGGAAGGAAAATTTATTTCTTGTGCCCAGTGTCGTAGCAAGCAAATGAAAGAGATATCATTAGTCATGATATTGATAGAATTCAACCTTCCTACACATGAGTATTGCAGGAAGCAACATGAAGGGCTATACCTAATGATGAAAGAGAAATAACTTTACTTGTGTAAAAGCTGACTAAGAAGGATTGGAGGTGGAATACTGACAATCCCTTCCTCCCTAAGGTTTTCTATATCTTTTTATTCTGGTACACTAATGACAGGTACGTCAATTCCTTTATCGAGTTACTCTACTGGAAAAGCATTTAAAAGTGCATGGAACTTTTTTCATTAGAGAATAACAGCATCAATATAATAGATTATGTAACAAAACAGCAATAAACACTTGATATGAAAATTATTATAACAACCCTTCAATAGTGACAATGATTAAATGCACATGACTAGACAAGTGTCTTTCACTCAAGCCAATGTAGCTCTCTTTCCTGGAATTAGCTTGCCAAAGTTCCCATCACGAGAATTTTTGAAACTTGCATAAAGGAGCTTATATTTCTCCCTCTCTGCTGATGAAACTGATGGTTTAACTTCTAAGAGTGCTGCTTCAATATGCTTTTGATGAACGTTGAATACTTGCACTTCATAATCTTCCATTACATGTGTATCCTCAAAAGAGCAATATTTTCCATCTGGAGTTTTAAGAGAGGTATCATCAAGAGTGATTTTATTGTCACTATCAGTTTCTCCCTGGCTCTTGTTTCCTGCAGTTTCAGGACTTACATTATTAGTATGAGCCTCAATTTGATCTGAAGGAATAACACCTTCGTATAATGTTTTGCCTAGGGCTTCCTGGGCAACTAAAATCTGAGCTGTTCCAAGAAGACTTTGTAAATCTGCTCCCGAAAAGTGTTCTGTAGCACTTGCTACTAATGCCCAGTCTATCTCTTCTCCTAGCTTTATATCCTCACTAAGAATCCTAAGAATATCTTCCCTTTCTTCAAGGTCTGGCATTGGACAATACACACATTTATCAAGGCGACCTGTAAAAGAAATAAATAATGCACAGATGATTAAAAAGACATTCATGATATGTAGTAATGATTATGTAACAGTGTCTTCTTTTGTTTACTTCATACCCCAATCACATTTTAATCAGTAACGCAATAAGTATGAACACAATAACATAAAAATTAATACTATTTTAAGACTGTCTTGTAGAGTACTGTACCTGGCCTGAGAAGTGCAGGATCAATAAGATCAGGTCTAGAGGTTGCAGCTAATATGTATACACCAGAAAGTCCTTCCACTCCATCCATTTGAGTTAATAATTGATTCACTACTCGATCTGTTACTCCAGTACTATCATGACCACGTCGAGGAGCTATAGATTCAAATTCGTCAAAGAATAGCACACAGGGTTTTGCACTGGAGGCTCTGTTAGGGATAACATCAAAATTTGACTTGTGGATTTCATAGAGGAACATGCATCTAATCACATCATATACCTTCCTTTCAGTAAAAATAGAATGTACTAGAGGGTGAAAGCACAATCTATATACTTGCATAAAAATATAACAGCCCTGGTTAGCTTTTTAAATGCGTGCTCCCTGCACAAATACACACTTAAGAATCTTACAAAATAAAAAAAATAAAAATTAGATTCTAATCAATTTAAAGACGAAAATCATTTTAAGGAGTAAAGAAAAATGTTCATGAAAGAACTGTTTTCAAGATGAGACATAGGGTACTTTGAGACTAATCACTGGAGTTAACAATCAACTTAAAATTTCTGCTTATCTGCTCAAGGCAACTACACCATAGTAACTCTAAATATTTTTGTCACATTATTAGATATAGACTTGGTTAAATATGTACTTCTCCAGGAACATAGCTCTACCCTCCAATTTAAGCTTATTTTGGATGAACAAAAGTCAATACTTATTTTGTTCACTAAGCTACTGGCAAATGTGCAAATACTTATATCATTAGACCATTTTATATAAAGTAATTTGTTACAGAGTATTAGTGAACAGGATTGAAAGACCGCAATGTAAACTATCTCCTTCACAAGTGGTATGACGTTAACAAGGAATCAAATTAGTTCAAATATTTTGACAGAGATCAATGGCCTCAGACCCTGAAGAACTATAGTGAACTGACGCACAATATGCTCGAAGTTGGATGATCTACATTCAGTATTGTGTATTGTAATTTAGACAGCTGAAGTCTGATAACCAGTCTTATAAACACAGAAATTAAAAATAATCTCTCCAATAATTAGACACCTAATACAGGTGTTTCATTGTAATTACTAATTCAGAGAAAGTAGTTTCAGTCCCTAGTAACCACTGTACAGATGAACTACCAAAGTATAGGCTTAAAAGATATTTACGTTCAAATCTGTAAATGGCATATTGAAAATGCGAGAATGCTCACCTCTCAAAAGCATCTCTTACAGCCTCCTCACTGGCACCAATATATTTGGACAATAATTCTGGGCCCTGAAATAGTAACACTTATCATTACAGAACAAAACGTATTCCAAATATTTTATGTTAATATTATATCCAAGTTTAATAACACTATGTCACGACACTGTTTTATAAAGTAACTAGCATAACATTTACAAAATTAATCTTCCTTGTGGTCTCTTGGCTCAGTCACCCCATTACAAGAGGGAATGAGTCAATGTATATACAGTAGATAGAGATAGGGGTTAATCTGCAACGCTAATTAAAGTTTTACTATTAACCCCTCACACAGGTATGAGAGGAGACCTATAAAGCATCATTATGTTTTTCTTGAGGGGTGGTGCTTCCTCAACTTTGATAAGGAAAGAGTACAAGTATCAACTATGAGTAATTGCTGCCCTGGATGGAGGGCAGCACTTTTTTGTAATAAAAATATATATATTTTTTTTTAGAATTGATGTTCATGGTGAAAAAAAAGTATTCTAAAAGTTTAAACAGAAATAATTTGCCGACGTGAAACAGGGAATGGAACTAAGCAATATGTCCACTAAATAAGAGAAAGCCCCAGCCTTAGAAGAGAAACAGAAATCTGAGATGACCAGAGCAATCAAAGCAGAAAAGCAAAACCTCTCAATAAGAAGAGTAAATATTTAGTACACTTCTAGACGAGGTCACAGCACATTAATCTTGTCATGGGTCATTTTTTAAGTGAAAACAAATTTTTTCACCGGTCAATGCTTAAGATCCTTACATATGTACAGTCTTCTCAAGGCTCTTGCTTTATTCCATTATGCAAGAAATTGCATATAAAATTTGTACGCTAATTTGAATTCAAAACCTCCCATTCAAAGCAGTTATCTTACCAGCACAGCTATAATCATGTATAAATAAATAGCACTTACTTTTACAGAGATGAAATTTAAATGGCAGTATACTGAAACAGAGTTTGCAAGGAGAGTTTTTCCACATCCCGGTGGTCCGTACAAAAGCACTCCTGAGCGCAACCTCAATTTCACTTTACTAAAGAGGTCAGGATAAGTTGAGGGCCACGTCAGTGTTTCCTTTAGAGTTCTGCGAGCTTCCTTTAGCCCTCCAACACGTATAGTGTGACTGCCTTTTTTGTCAGACAGATCAAGGCCTATGAAGAGTATCATCGATTACATAAAGTTAGCTTCAATCAGAGTGCACAAGATATCTACACTGAATTTATAAAGACATACATGTCTGCAAACTAACTGAAATATAATCATGCTCAAAGACAATTTATGCATCACACTTATTTAAAGCAGGTTTTTGTTTGTATGTGTGCTTCCATGCAGCTCAGCACGCTTTTTATTTCAGTTGCATACGCTTACAGCTCCAAACACAACACAGTACTAATATTTTAGTATAGTCTTCTGTGTACAAGGCTATAGTCTTATGTGCACAAGGCAGACATGATACTTTGGAAGAGATGTATACTTTTCATGAAGCACTATAGAACAAATGTACAGGTAACACTTTCGAATGGCAGTGCTGGAAAATTAAGGTTAGATACCCTTCCTTATGCCCAGGCAGTGGGATCGAACACAGGTTTGTCACTTTTAAATTCAAGTGCTCTAGCAACTGCCCTACTGCAGTCCCCAAACTTGCTTCCATGGCAATGAACATTCTAAATGTTACCTTTTATTGCAACCAAATACCTTATACAACAAATGAATAAAAAATTATAGGTAAATGCAATTGAATAATAAATATGAAATACATTTTATGGTCTCAGCTGACAACTGAACATTTCTGATGCTCCATACAAAAATACATATGGGTCCCTAATCATATTCACAAAACAAAAATTTTTGAAATTATAACATTAAGTAACTTCCACATTGCACTGAGTGTATAAAAAACAAAGAGGCTTTCACTCACCTCGCAAAGACAGAGGGATGTATCCTTCCCGTGCAGCTTCTAAATCACAACTTAGAATAAAGTTCTTGTTCTTATTCTGAGTATCAGTTTCAATATCAGAATTAACACCTGCATTGCTGTCACCCTGAATGTTCTCATGGACTATATTGCCACAGGTAATACAACATCTAGATTCTGCAAACTCATTTATCCTCCTTTGTTGGGCACACAAACAGGTCCTATATGCAAGATGACTAAGATCAGGAAGCACAAAACTCTCAGTCATTTTCATAGCTAAATTAGTGTCAATGTCGATATTTGCACCAAACATAGAACTATAATTTTCTTTCTGAGATATAATTTCACAACACTTCTGAGCCATCAATTTTTGAGGTATCAGAGAGTTACGTAAGTGCAATTTAGTCATGGACTTCAATGCCTCCACTCGTTCCTCAGGTTCTAAAAGGGGTATGGCGAAGGAACAGGGAAAGTAATGACAGCCCTGAGGATTAACCAGAACTGAATGAACACTGGTTCTTATAACTGCAGTTGCAAGCACCATTACAGTCCCTCTTTTGGGATTATCACTAAAGCAAGCATTCCCATCACTATGGCAAAATTCTAGTAAACTTTCTAAAAGTCCTTTAAGCATATTTGCCATTTGCATGGTGTGATCGTGTAACTGTCCTGCTTCCTGATCATCAATCCCCTTTGAAGGAACCAAGGTATCCAGGTCCTCTAAGACAATAACAGAAGGTTTGCGAAATATAGCTTCACGGAACACCAACTGCAGCCTTTTTTCCACCGTTTCCATTTTTTTACCCTTTAATTTCTTACAACGGACAATTTGAAAGTGTAAATAATAAGGAAATGCAGACAAATTCTGAGCTAGCGTTTCAACTAGACTTGTTTTTCCTGAACCTTTGCTTCCATGAAGTAATGCAAATTGAGGTACTTCTCTACACTGCTTCACAAGATGTCCTGAACCTAAGAGTATGTGCCGTTGCAAACATATCTTCACACTCTCACTTCCTACATATATAAATTCACTTGTCACATATGCATCCAAGTCAGCCACATTGGCAATTATATTTGGGACACAATAAGGTTTTGATACAAGTGTTACTTCTACTAAGACCACTGATTCTCTCGTAATTTTCAAAGGCATTTCATCTCTCACTCTTACTAACACATCTATTGCCTTGCCGTCAATATAGTCCACAAACAAAGAATTTTTATTTAATATGACATCTATTTCACTAGCAGTGTCAACAAGCATACTTTTGATATTATCACAAATAGTTCTACCCAGTGAATTATCCGTTTCCATGAGAGGAGATACATCAATAGATAAAGGTTGAGTTCTGAAGTTCACATCAATATTACATAATTCAATAATGCTAAACTTGCCCAGTCTCATTAGTCTCCTGAGCCCATCAGTTATCAAACATGAATTAGGATTCATTAATATATTTACATCATCGAAGAAGGAATTATGTCCTTTTCCCTTGACAAAGTTTTCCCATATCATCACAATACAAAGAGATGAATTTATGACTTGCTTTTCTTTACTTTCGACCTGGCTAGGTTGCTGTTTACTCTCACTCACTTTATTATCTTCTCTACTAGAAAGGGCCTTTTCTGCTTTATCTTTTGGGGACTCAATTTTCCTGATACTTGCAATAAAACTAACCTCCTCTTGGAGATCTGTATCTGTCAAACTCTCTTTACTTAAAATAACTAAAGAAGGGTGTGACCTAAATAACTCACATTGTTGAGAAATATCTGGTACTGGAAGTGGGAGCACTCTGTAACCATTCCTTATATTCTTTTTAGGATGAGAATCTATCACTACTCTCTGCTCGAGAAGTTTTGAAGTCATATAATTCATCAAGGGCAAAATAATATTTTTATCAAATTTTCTTGCCATTTCAAAGTTCTTTTTCTCCAATTTATAATATTCTTTACTATCTGATAATTCCTGGCTAGAAATGCTATTATTCTGGGATCCTGAGACTGGAGATGTGAAATTAATGGGACAAAATCCATCCGAATCACTGTGCTCCATGGGCGGTAAAATTTCTACCTGCGTCATGGGCTGCAACATTCCATAACTGCATGGAGGATTAATGTTGGTGACAGTTAAAGTCACACGAACTCCACCTTCTAGCCAGAGTGGAAGAGTTTGTCCAATGCTTAAAACACGGACTTGACTAAGAAATGCAGACTGAGCAACTTCCACATTAAGTGCCAAATCTTGCCATTCTGATAAAGATCCTATAAGTACAGTTACAGATGAGCACACAGGAGGAACTGGCACTTGCGTTAAAAGGCCTAATTCTCCATCAATGATACCAGGTCCACGTAATATATCTCGACTCACGAGCACATTATTTTCTTCACCGGGGCTCGGGTTGTGTGTGTCTCCGGCCCAAGAGAGTAAAAGGCTACGCTCATCAGACACTTCAAGACTGAAAGTTGGAGTTGGCGCTGGAAGAATGACAGAAGCCCAAGGCCTTGGAAGAGAGACAAAACAATGCCGAGCTGGCCATTCTCTAACCATCACCGAGCGGGAAAAACTTCCAGCCTTCATTTTCAATACTGTTATTATGCTAGAGTACAATCTTTATAACACATTCCTTTGCATATGAATCTTATTAATGTATCACAATATTGAATAAAACCATACAATTTGTTCCACTGTCTGACATGTCATTCACATAAACTGAAAAACAAAAGAAACTATAGAAATAAAAACTCAACACTAAATTAAATTCACTTCATCCATTAATAATACAGTTTGATACATGACTGCAGTTACTGAATATTTTAACTAAATAAAAACAAACAGATGACTAAGAACGTCACATTAATATACCTCAAAATGAAGTCTTTAATAAAAAAAAAATATCTACCTTATCTCGTGGTTTATTACTTCTTTTTTTTAAGTTAAAATAAAATATCTCCAAAAACCATCCTGCATCCTATAAGCTGAAGGTGAGTGACAGGGGTTATAAGATAGGGGTGTGGGGTGAGCAGCAGCTCCTTTAATTACATCCGATACTGAGCCTATGAAACTAAAACAAGTCCAGTGTTTCAAAATTAAGCTAACACCGTTCTGAGACAAGATATTTGTGAAATTAGGATACTGGGATATTGACAGTAAACGAATACTTTTTTTGGTTTTGTGGATGACAACAGTGATTTTTTTTGGACTTAAAAGATGAATAGAACAAACAAAACAAAAAAAATTTTAATTTCCAAAATAAAGCTTATGACACTGTTTTTGAAATACTGAAGGCCAATTGATCCTGGTCTGTGCAATAAAACTTTGTCTACTTATAGCATACTCTAGATGTAAATTTTGAGTACTGGGTTAAAATATTTTTATAATTATAGGTACCATACTTTTGTATATTTTAATGTAATACAAAAGCTCTCGTGATTATGGTCTGTGCAATAAAAGTACAATATTTCAGTCAACTTTGACGTGATATTAGGGTTGCATATAATTAAATGTCTATTTATGTATACTGTTATTAAATTTTGAATATACTGTACATGAAAATATATAGCTAATGCATCATATATTCCCAAGTCACAGCTGAAACAATCAAATGGTACTTATTCTCGGTCTGTGATGAATTTGTCATGATTAGTCAGGTTTTTCATGCTGAAATATGATGCTATTCAGTGGGTAAAACTGGGGATAGTAGAGAAGGATATGAAGTACAGTACAAGGAAAAGATTTTTTCTGATTTTTATCTTCAAAATTTGGGATGCGTCAATGCATCGGAGCATCTAATAAGCTGCGAAATACAGTATATAGTAATAATGTCAACATATGTTACATGTACTTCGGGAAAGTTATTTTTTTTGCAATAACAGCAATTCTAAATTCCTGATACAACTGGTGCACGACAAAAAAATTCTAAACACATCATCACTGTATACATACTTCAAATATCCGCAAACTTACAAGAATAAAGAGATACATTATCAGGTGATTAAATTAGAAATTACATACATCTTTAAGGTAGTATCAATCATCAGTAATTCTGAATTGTAATAAATTCATTAATACAAAACTAAAGAACAATGCCATTACATGACAAAGCACTAATACTACAAAAACAACTCTCACAGGTCATCTATCTACTGAAAAAGAAGTTCTTTACTACAATGTAAAAAAATAATACAGTGCAATACCTTATTTATTGGTCAAGTGACTAGTAACCTGGAGTTTGGAAATGGCACATACCATAAATTCTATCAACCCTTGAAGTGAGGGTCAAAATGTTAAGTGTTTATAGTTTCCTTTAAGCCTTTCTAAGTGTGGCTTAATCTTAGCAATCCTTGTAATCATTACTGTCTATATTTCTCAGATAATGATATAATTTTGCTGCGGTATACTGTTGTGCTATGCAGTGATAGGAAGGTTAATCAAATCTTTCATTTCTTCTTTCTGAAATTAAGATTCAAGGCAGCACAATTTCCTGTACATAATTACTAAATAACTTCCGGTATTCAATTACCATTTTACAAATCACATATATCTACAAGAACAGCAAGAATAGATAAAATATATGTATTACTAACAAATGTTAGTTCATATCCCTACTGACATCATCACAGAACTCTACACACTCTCTACTAGTTTAGAAATATGCTATGGTCACAAAATACAATATATAGTTCTGAGACTGTTAAATATTTAACTTAAAAAATCTAAAACATCTTAGAAGTGCCATGCTAAATTTAATGCTTTTTTCAAGAAACTTTTAAATGCGTTTAAATTTTTTTAAATATTTCCCTCCTTACATACACATATTAATAAATTATATGACATTGTCATCTGCAGAAGTTTATGGCGAGAAGAGGTGTGGTAACCTATACTTTTAATGCAGGTAGTATGCTATATGTCATGAAAGAACAAAATAAAAGAGGAAGAGATGTAGCAAATGAAAAAAAACAATATCTATATCTATAAAAAAAAAGCCATGAACTCCATTATAAAGAATTCGTTAAGTCAAAGCAAAAATGCATCTTCCCTGTTCACAGCATATCATGAAAGTTGACTAAATGGGGCAGAGTGAGTTGGCTTAGAATACCCTCCCCTGTATTTTCCTCCCACAAAGAGTCAAGGAAGAGCAAAATAAGGACAAATAAACCTTTTAGGAGGAAAGATGGAATTCGATATGTTCTACCTTGAAAATAGCTTCTATATTATACATGGCAAATGTTTAATGAATGGTCAGTATTCCATTCAATTAATTTAGCCATATCAACTAACTAGACATTATAAGACTCATTTCCAGGAGGAGACAGAAAGAAACAATGTAGTTTCCTATAGTTCATCACCTGAACTAAAAACTATTGCAAGGTGCGAATTAAACAAGATGCTCTCTTACTGATACAAAAAACAACCACTGTAGGAAGAGACTATTGATGGTTTGTTTGGAGATGCTAATCCTCCATCAAACCTCATTTTATAACCTCAAGAACGAATCTAAGGCAATTGAGAAGGAAGACTAGTTACGAAATCATTTTTTTTTTTTTTAAATATATATGGAGAGACACATTTGCCAAAGTGCTTCAGGATACACCACACTGCATTGGAATGTCTTCTTAAATTTTTTATTGCCTAAATAAAGGCTACAAAACCAGTAAAGAGAAGAGGGAAGGCAGGTGCCTCAACTATTCATGAACCTGATAAAATGCATTAGAGAAATCTACACTGAAGACATGGCGCTACCAACTACACCCCGGTCGAGGTAAAAATTATTCATGTTTTCACATATGGTAATGTGCTTATTTGATTATTGTTGGTCCCAAATAAGATTGAGATTTGAATTAAATGCAAAAACAAAGTCATGAGTGAGGTTGGGGGACTCTGTAATATGAACAGAGTGGCATGCAGATAGAATGCCACTTTTAAGGCCTTCTGTGGTGTAGTTTGTAGCACCTTGGCACAGCAATTATGTGTCCTAGGTTCAAGTCCCAGTCGGGGTAAAAAGTATTCATGTTTGCACATATGGCAATGTGCTTATATGATTATTGTTGGTCTCAAATGAGACTGAGATTTGAATTAAATGCGAAAACAGTCACGAGTGAGGTTGGGGGACTCTGTAATATGAACACAGTGGCATTCAGATAGAATGCGTTCATTCCTAGTATAGCATATATAGTTGTATGGTTTATTTCCCTTTTAAGATCTTCTGTGGTGTAGTTGGTAGCGCCTTGCCACAGTAATTACGTGTCCTAGGTTTAAGTCCCGGTCGGGACAAAAATTATATATATATATATATATATATATATATATATATATATATATATATATATATATATATATATATATATCATAATCAAATCTTAGAATTTACCTTACACAAACAACTAATGAAAGATAACATTTCAATGGGTAGACATTCAAAAGGCACTGTTTGAAAACTTACCGGCACACCCTTAAGTTTGGGGTTCTCCAAGAGCTCCATGAAAAGTAAGGTGGCTTC
The DNA here is from genome assembly GCA_037179515.1 of Halocaridina rubra. Taxonomy (NCBI): domain Eukaryota; kingdom Metazoa; phylum Arthropoda; class Malacostraca; order Decapoda; family Atyidae; genus Halocaridina; species Halocaridina rubra. Next base: position 17,076 of record JAXCGZ010005719.1, on the reverse strand, counting down.
CCCCAACTGGGTAAGATTAACACCATCTATGACATATATCACCTTCGTCACTCCAGCATAATAGTTGTGCCATATTGGGGACATGCTCCCTCCTTGTAAAATAAAATCACAGATTAAAAATAACGTATTAATCTCATAATGCATAAAGAATATTAAAGTTGACGTGAACATCAAACAAAACAAGAACAGACTTAAACTTAATTATCACTTAAGGCAAAAGTATCCAGAATAATTACTAACCTGATGTAAGCAAAAAATAATTAGGCTTTTATTTAAAACTGGGCTAAAACCAGTACTTCACACAAATGTAATTTTTAGATTTTTCTTTTAAAGGGCATACAATACACACATTCTACAACAAAGAGTACATATGGAATATAATAATATAAAAAATACATAAGATTATAAGAATGTACATAATTTTATTTTTATCTACATGAAAGAAAAAGACTTTAGAGTTAGCTACTCTCATCATAACATATTATATGCAGCATGTGATAAAAGACCAACAGTCAACAGTCACCAAATATGGGTAACCCTATTTCTTCATACCTTTACTCCTAATTAAAATGTGAGTTTATGGAAGTAAACAACATTCATAAATCACACAGCATTTTAGTATTTACAACTCTGCAAAGAACCACTTCAAAACACTACAATTATATTCGTGAATTAGTGCTTATAAAATATGTAAACACTTTACCTTAGAGATGTAAACATAATATGCCAATGCCACTTCACCATAAAACATGGTAACTACCACAATAATTGTAAATGAAGAAGCATCACCACAAAACATAACATTACATCATGAGATTGCCTAAAGAGCTAAAGATAACTGTATCATATCTTATCATTCTTACGATTATTACCTTGAGTACTGTATTACTTTATGTGTGTATATATATATATATATATATATATATATATATATATATATATATATATATATATATATATATATATATATATATATATATATATATATATATAGGGGGTCCTCGTTTAACGTCAGGGTTGCGTTCCTGACAGTTGACTTAAAGCAGATTTGACTTAGTCAGAATTCACCTAAATTCGAACTTAGGTTCCCCAACCTATGTTAAAAATAAATCATTTAAAACATTAGAAAAAACTTTAAGTTCGTAATCTACTACAAAAAAACACTAAAACTAATATTAATAGTATTGCTTACCTTTAAAATTCATATTAATCTATAGAAATAAAGTTATTGTAATAAACAGGTACTGTATAATAAAACTACACTTATAAACATAAATACTGTATATCTGTACTGTATTACACTACAGTAATACTGCATAGTACAAAACTAGGTACTGTATTGCTTTACTCATGTGTTTTGCTTGCATAGGGAGGGAGAGACTGGCTTATTAGGAGGAAGCTGGAGAGGCAGATAATGAGGAGACTGGGGCAGGAGAGTTTGGAGAGGCAAAAGAGCATACAGTACAGTACATAATCTATAGAAAAAAATACTGTACTATACGTTCTCATTGTAAGATCCTGTATAACAAAACTAGACATAAACATAAAAATATTATACAAAACCGTGCTTACTTTTACTCATATGGTTTGATGATTGTGGGCACAGTCGTATGGGCTAATCCGAGATTGTTGCCAATGTTCGTAAAAGATTCTACTTTTTTAGCATGGTTTACCACTTCAATTTTAATTTCCATGGAGATGGTTTTTCTTCTCTTAGTGGCACTGCCATCAGAACTATTACTAACACGCTTGGGAGGCATAGTAATGTAAGTAACAAGCGAACACGAGAGAGCAGACAAAAGCATTAGACACAATATGGCGGGCGGGAATAAACTGAGATGTCCTTCTTCTCTCTCTTCTAATGCCACATAATGCCTGATTCTTACACTACGCTCAACAAACTATTTCAAATAAAATCATATTTACAGCTATGTGTTTGGTATTTTTTCAAATTCAATATACTTTTTCAATATAACCAACAGTATATAAAAAATAAATAAATAAAAACAATGAGTTGATAAATATGAATACAGTACAGCTGTGTTTGCTAGCTTTGTATTCGTGTGTACTTCAAATAAAATCGTGTTTACAGCTATGTGTTTGATTTTTTCTTTAAATTCAATATAATCCTTCAATATAACCAAATACTGTATATAAAAATTAAATAAATAAAGCCATTAACTTGATAAATATGACTAAAGTTGTTTGCTACCTTTTAATTTGTGTGTATTTTGAATAAAATTTTATTTACAGCTATGTGTTTATTTGTTTTTGTTTTAAATTCAATATAATCCTTCAATATAACCAATTATATAAAAAAATAAATAAGTAAAGACATTAACTTGATAAATATGAATACAGTTGTGTTTGCTACCTTTGTATTCATGTGTATTATGAATAAAATCGTATTTACAGCTACGTGCTTGTTTTTTCTAAATTCAATATAATCCTTCAATATAACCAAATATATAAAAAAATAAATAAATGAGGCCAATAACTTGATAAATACGAATACAGTTGTGCTTGCTACCTTGGTATTTGTGTGTATTTCAAATAAAATCGTATTTACAGCTGTTTTATTTTTAAACTCAATATAATCCTTCAATATAACCAAATATATAAAAAATAAATAAATAAAGCCATGAACTTGATAAATACAAATACGTTTGTGTTTGCTACTTTTGTATTCGTGTGTATTTCAAATAAAATCGTATTTACAGTTGAGTTTTTTTAATTTAAAATAATTCTTCATTATAACCAAATATACTGTATACACAAATAAATAAATAAAGCCAATATCTTGATTAATATGAATACAGCAGTGCTGCCAGCTGTATATTCCTCTGCCTCTCTCACAAACTATTTTTGTGCATGGTTTGAATTTACCACACCAGGCAGGTAGTCAAAAAATTAATTTGCTAATACCTTATTAAATATTTTTTGGCCTTTGTCATAACGGCAAAACAACGAAAGTCGGAACGACATATGAGGTCCTACTGTATATATATTAAATATACTGTATATATATATATATATATATATATATATATATATATATATATATATATATATATATATATATATACATAGTAATCCTTCGCTGTATCGCATTTCTTGGCTTGCGATTTCACTGTACCGTGATTTTCTTTGGCACATTTTTTTGGGGGGGTATATGCAAAAATATTAAAATATTAAAAAAATTAAAATTTTCAGTATTTTAATTTTTTTGTTGAAAAAAACATATTTCATTATCTAATTGCTAAAAAAAATTTATTTCCCAGCCTACGAATAATAAAACAGTAAAATATAGTAAAAAACATAAATTCAGATATACAGTATAACCCACAGTATTGCATCATGTGAAAAAGTGTCCGACAGCGTACAATGTACTGGGGTCGCAGCTATGTGAGCTAGCATATATATTTATATTTCCAGTAGTTTCATAATTTTATTGATAAAAAAACGTATTCCTTAGCCTAAGAATAATTAAACAGTAATAAATAGTAAAAAACATAAATACTAACAGTACTGCACCATGTAAAATACGATACCGGTATCAGCGTTTCGGAAAACGCAAAGGCTTTCACCTACATGACCTAGTGAATATTAAAATTTTCATTATTTTATTGATAAAACAAGTATTTCCAGCCTAAGAGTAATAAAACAGTAAAATATAGTAAAAAACATAAATTTAGATACATAACTCACAGTATTGCATCATGTGAAATAGTGTCCGATAGCGTACAATGTATTGGGGTCGTACCTACGTGAGCTAGTATATATATTAAAATTTCCAGTAGTTTCATGATTTTATTGATAAAAACACGTATTTCTTAGCCTAAGAATAATAAAACAGTAAAAAGTAGTAAAAAACATAAATTTAGATATACAGTATAACTCACAGTATTGCATCTTGTGATATAGTGTCCAATAGCGTACAATGTATCGGGGTCGCAGCTATGTGAGCTAGCATATATATTTATATTTCCAGTAGTTTCATGATTTTACTGATAAAAAAACCTATTTCTTAGCCTAAGAATAATTAAACAGTAAAAAATAGTAAAAAACATATACTAACAGTACTGCACCATGTAAAATACGATACCGGTATCAGCGTTTCGGAAAACGCAAAGGCTTTCACCTACGTGACCTAGTGAATATTAAAATTTTCATTATTTTATTGATAAAACAAGTATTTCCAGCCAAAGAGTAATAAAACAGTAAAGAATAGTAAAAAACATAAATTTAGATATATAACTCACAGTATTAAACAGTAAAAAACATAAATTTAGATATATAACTCACAGTATTGCATCATGTGAAATAGTGTCCGATAGCGTACAATGTATTGGGGTCGCACCTACGTGAGCTAGCATATATATTAAAATTTCCAGTAGTTTCATGATTTTATTGATAAAAACACGTATTTCTTAGCCTACGAATAATAAAACAGTAAAAAATAGTAAAAAACAAATTTAGATATACAGTATAACTCACAGTATTGCATCATGTGAAATAGTGTCCGATAGCGTACAATGTATTGGGGTCGCAGCTATGTGAGCTAGCATATATATTTATATTTCCAGTAGTTTCATGATTTTATTGATAAAAAAAACCTATTTCTTAGCCTAAGAATAATTAAACAGTAAAAAATAGTAAAAAACATAAATACTAACAGTACTGCACCATGTAAAATACGATACCGGTATCAGCGCTTTGGAAAACGCAAAGGCTTTCACCTACGTGACCTAGTGAATATTAAAATTTTCATTATTTTATTGATAAAACATGTATTTCCAGCCTAAGAGTAATAAAACAGTAAAAAATAGTAAAAAACATAAATTTAGATATATAACTCAGTATCAAACAGTAAAAAACATAAATTTAGATATATAACTCACAGTATTGCATCATGTGAAATAGTGTCCGATAGCCTACAATGTATTGGGGTCGCACCTACGTGAGCTAGCATATATATTAAAATTTCCAGTAGTTTCATGATTTTATTGATAAAAACACGTATTTCTTAGCCTAAGAATAATAAAACAGTAAAAAATAGTGAAAAACATAAATACTAACAAGATTGCAACATGTAAAATACGATACCGCTATCAGCGTTTCGGACAAAGCCTTGCACCATCTTCCATTGTCTTGCCTCTCTCGTTCAGTCTAACTCACGTGTGCGCCGTTCACGTTGTGCTTATTAATACATTTTGCTTGTGAGTCTTTTACTCGCATATTTTAACCTTTGCAATGCCTCCCAAGCATCCTTCATCTTCTAAGGCTTCTTGTAGTGAGCCTAAGCGGCAAAGGAAAATGTTAACCATAACAGATAAGGTGAAACTCTTAGATATGTTGAAAGAAGGAAAAAGGTTTACGGATGTCGGCCGCTATTTTGGCCTCAATGAATAACAGCCGTAAAGCTGTTATTGGCTGCGGAATAATTTCCTCTGGCGTCTACAAACTCATTACCACCTCATTCACGGTAAGTTTACCTATCACGTACATATAAATTTACGTTGCATGCTATCATTTATAAAGTAAAGGGTGGTTTTTTAACAGTGCAGGGAGGGTTTATACAGTAAACGTAAAAATAATTGTAAAATACATATGTACATGAGTATGTCATATAAATTTACGCTTGCATGCTGTTATTTATGAAGTAAAGGGTGGTTTGTTAACAGTACAGGGAGGGTTTATACAGTTTATACGGTGTAAACGTAAAAATAAATTAAAATATCTATATACATATAGGCTGATCCTACTCCGCGATATTCCTGTCTCGCGCCAGGTCCCGGAACCAAACCTTCGCGATAATTGAAGGAACACTGTATATACGGTATATATACAGTGATCCCTCGTTTATTGCGAGGGTTAGGTTCCGGGACCCGTCGAGATAGGTGAATTTCCGCTAAGTAGGATCACCCTATGTGTACATAGGTATTTTACATTTATTTTTACTTTTACTGTATAAACCCTCCCTGGACTGTTAACAAACTACCCTTTACTTCATAAATGACAGCATGCAAGCGTAAATTTATATGAAAGTGATAGGTAAACTTACTGTGAATGAGGTGGTAATGACATGATATGCTCATGTACGTAGGTATTTTACAATTATTTTTACGTTTACTGTATAAACCCTCCCTGCACTGTTAAAAAACCACCCTTTACTTTATAAATAACAGCATGCAACGTAAATTTATATGTACGTGATAGGTAAACTTACCATGAATGAGGTGGTAATGACGTTTGTAGACTCCAGAGGAAATTATTCCGCAGCCAATAACAGCTTTACGGCTGCTTTTTGGGGGCGAAGAACTTGGTAATGGGGAGTTGCTGTCGCTGTTTCTTCTTTTATTGGAAGATGATCTGGTAAGGAATCATGGCATCGTCGAGAAGATTACAGAAGGTCACCAAACAAACCATTTTATCGTCATGTACCTGCGAGAGTTGTTGGACTGCTTTCACATGTTCACACATGGCTGCTAAACGTTCGAGTGTAAGGCCAGGTTCTTCAGTTTCTTCGTGCGTTTCCCCAAGTTCTTCTTCTTCCTCTTCTTTGCTCGCTGATTTTGTCCTTTCTTCCAAGTCTTCAACAGTCAAAGGCTGCGAGTGGCAGTCAATCAGTTCATTCACATCTTCGTGAGTCATATCTTTAAAGGTTTCATGTCTTTGATTGCATTCTGAATATTTTGAAGGCATGTGGCAATCGTGTAATTACGCCAGTAGGTCTTCATTGAGAATTCTTTGTCCGAATCCATGGATTCAACCAGGTTCGCCAGGGCATTTCATGTGTAGAGGGCCTTGAACGCACAAATAACGCCTTGATCCATAGGTTGAATCAGTGACGTCGTATTCGGTAGCAGGAACTCTACTTGAACACTGTTATATTCGAGATTAGTTGCGTGGCCACCAGCATTATCCATCAAAAGAAGGATTTTAAATTCAAGGCCTTTTTCCGCAAGATAAATTTTGACCTGAGGGATAAAGCATTGGTGAAACCAGTCCGATGTGAGGCTTTTCGTGATCCAGGCCTTAGGGTTATGCATCCAATACACTGGCAGCAGATTCTTGTTTTTATTCTTCAAAGCCCTAGGGTTCTTTGACTTGTAGATAAGCCCGGGCTTTAACATGAAGCCTGCAGCATTCCCGCACATGATGAGGGTAACGCGATCTTTGTTCGCTTTAAATCCCGGGGCTTTAGCTTCTTCCATGAAGAGAAAAGTGCGAGATGGCATTCTCTTCCAAAATAACCCAGTCTCATCCATGTTGAAGACTTGCTCAAGAGCATATTCCCCTTCGGCGATAATTTTCTTGAAGTCGTTGTTCACGTAATCTTCTGCAGCAGGTGTATCTTCAGAGGCAGCTTCTCCATAAACCGAAACGCTTTTTAGGCCATAGCGTTTTTTAAATTTGGCGAACCATCCCTTGCTTGCCACGAACGATTGTATCCTCGGTGGAGAATCGCTGGAGGGTCCTGGTTGTGGGTCGTCGATATCTTCTCTCCCCTCCTCCTCTCCACGGTCGCCACTGTCGTCGTCGGGTTCATTTGTAGCGAATGTCTCGTACAGCTTCTTCGCCTTTGTTTGTATGATATTGCTGTCTATGCTGATGTTTTTCTTTCTGCAATCAGCAATCCACAGGGCCAAAGCAGATTCCATCCGCACTATTATCTTATTGCGGAATGTTACAACCCTCTTCGCTAATTTATTAAAAGAAATAGTCGCTGTTTTCCTGATATTTGCCTCATCCTTTTTGATGTAGCGAACAGTAGATTCATTGAGGCCAAAATAGCAGCCGACATCCGTAAACCTTTTTCCTTCTTTCAGCATATCTAAGAGTTTCACCTTATCTGTTATGGTTAACATCTTCCTTTGCTGCTTAGGCTCAATACCAGAAGCCTTAGAAGATGAAGGATGCTTGGGAGGCATTGCAGAGGTTGAAATACGTGAGTTAAAAAATCACAAGCAAAACATATTAATAAGCGCAACGCGAACGGCGCACACGTGAGTTAGACTGAACGAGTGAGGCGAGACAATGGAAGATGGTGGGAGAACTACCCCATGATACAGAACATGCAGAAAAACAATTCTGTGATTTGTCATCTCCCACCATTTCATCCAATAGCATTTCATGAACTATCTCACTTTGGTGCGAGCCTTTTCGTTTTCCAAGACGCCAATACATTGTACGCTATCAGACAGTATTTCATGATGCAATATTGTGAGTTATATATCTAAATTTATGTTTTTTACTATTTTTTACTGTTTTATTACTCTTAGGCTAGAAAACACTTGTTTTATCAATAAAATAATGAAAATTTCAATATGTACTAGCTCACGTAGCTGCGACCCTCTTCGTTATCCGAAACGCTGATACCGGTATCGTATTTTACATGGTGCAATACTGTTAGTATTTATATTTTTTACTATTTTTTACTGTTTTATTATTCTTAGGCTAAGAAATACGTTTTTTTATCAATAAAATCATGAAACTACTGGAAATTTTAGTATATGCTAGTTCACGTAGGTATGACTCTTTGCGTTTTCCGAAACGCTGATACCTGTATCGTACTTTCTATGGTGCAGAGTTACATGTTCAAATTTATGTTTTTTTACTATTTCTTACTGTTTTATTATTCGTAGGCTGGGAAATAAATTTTTTTTATCAGTAAAATAATGAAATTTTTTTTCTCAATAAAAAAAATTAAAATACTGAAAATTTATATTTTTTTAAGATTTTAATATTTTCGCATATACCCAGAAAAAAATAATTGTCTAAAAAAACCGCGATACAGTGAATTCGCGATAGGTGAATCACGATATAGCGAGGGATCACTGTATATATATATATATATATATATATATATATATATATATATATATATATATATATATATATATATATATATATATATATATATATATATATATATATATATATATATATATATATATATATACAGTGTTGCCTCACTTATCGCGGTAGTTCGGTTCCGGGACCCACCGCGAACCAGGAAATCCTCGAAGTAGGATCTGCCTATATGTACATAGATATTTTAATATATTTTTACGTTTACACTGTATAAACCCTCCCTGCACTGTTAAAAAAACACCCTTTACATTATAAATAATAGCAAGCAACGTAAATTTTTATGAAAGTGATAGATAAAATTACAGTGAATGAGGTGATAATGACGTGACATACATATCATTTACAATTATTTTTTCGTTTACATACTGTATAAACCCTCCCCGCACTGTTAAAAAAACACCCTTAACATTATAGATAACAGTAAGCAACGTAAATATTTATGAAAGTGATAGGAAAACTTACCGTGAATGTGATGATGACGTGACATACATACTCATTTACAATTATTTTTTCGTTTACGTACTGTATAAACCCTCCCTGCACTGTTAAAAAAACACCCTTTACATTATAAATAACAGCAAGCAACGTAAATCTTTATGAAAGTGATAGATAAAATTACGGTGAATGAGGTGATAATAACGTGACATACATACTCATTTACAATTATTTTTTCGTTTACGTACTGTATAAACCCTCCCTGCACTGTTAAAAAAACACCCTTTACATTATAAATAACAGCAAGCAACGTAAATTTTTATGAAAGTGATAGATAAAATTACAGTGAATGAGGTGATAATGACGTAACATACATACTCATTTACAATTATTTTTTCGTTTACGTACTGTATAAACCCTCCCTGCACTGTTAAAAAAACACCCTTTACATTATAAATAACAGCAAGCAACGTAAATTTTTATGAAAATGATAGATAATATAACGGTGAATGAAGTGATAATGACGTGACATACATACTCATTTACAATTATTTTTTCGTTTACGTACTGTATAAACCCTCCCTGCACTGTTGAAAAAACACCCTTTACATTATAAATAACAGCAAGCAACGTAAATTTTTATGAAAGTGATAGATAAAATTACAGTGAATGAGGTGATAATGACGTAACATACATACTCATTTACAATTATTTTTTCGTTTACGTACTGTATAAACCCTCCCTGCACTGTTAAAAAAACACCCTTTACATTATAAATAATAGCAAGCAACGTAAATTTTTATGAAAGTGATAGATAAAATTACGGTGAATGAGGTGATAATGACGTGACATACATACTCATTTACAATTATTTTTTCGTTTACGTACTGTATAAACCCTCCCTGCACTGTTAAAAAAACACCCTTTACATTATAAATAACAGCAAGCAACGTAAATTTTTATGAAAGTGATAGATAAAATTACGGTGAATGAGGTGATAATGACGTGACATACATACTCATTTACAATTATTTTTTCGTTTACGTACTGTATAAACCCTCCCTGCACTGTTAAAAAAAACACCCTTTACATTATATATAACAGCAAGCAACGTAAATTTTTATGAAAGTGATAGATAAAATTACCATGAATGAGGTGATGAAGACGTGACACACATACTCATTTACAATTATTTTTTCATTTACGAACTGTATAAACCCTCCCTGCACTGTTAAAAAAACACCCTTTACATTATAAATAACAGCACGCAACGTAAATTTAAAAAAAAAATGAAAATACTGAAAATGGTTTTTTTTATATTTTAATATTTTTGCGTATACCCATAAAATAAAATAACCAAGAAGCACGAATAACCGGGGTAACACTGATATATATATATATATATATATATATATATATATATATATATATATATATATATATATATATATATATATATATATATATATACACCTAGTTCTTGGAATAACGTGAAGATAAGATCTCAGAAGTGACGGGTAATGTGAAAATCATGTACTGTAACGAGTCATTTTCCATAAGAAACAATGATAATAGCCATAGATACATTTCAAAACCGTACACAGACACACTATGCCAAAGATATAAGATAAGTAAAACATATTTTATATGTACATAACAAAGCAGAAAGACCTGTAGTTATTTATATTAACATGCAGATAGTGCAGAGCATAAAAGATATACAGATTTACTGTACAGTAAACAAATTAATGCACTCTATTATGCGGTGGGCAACAGGCATACACTGGGACGTGAATGGTGGTGGTGAGCACGGGGATGCGGGAGAACGAACCTCGAACTGCAAACGTTTTTTGCTCTCGCACGCTTTTTGCATGACGATATTATATTGCAAGTTTGTTTGCTGTTTGCTCTTAATGCTCTTTTTCCATTCTCTCCAGAATATCCGATCGAATTAAGCGGTAGAAGAGGAGGAGGATGCGGGAGAACGAACGTCTATCTGCAAACGTTTTTCCACCTCCGTATCAGCTGATGCACTCTCTCACACTATTTCCTTGACGATATTATATCGCAAGTTTGTTTGCTGTTTGTTCTTAATGCTTTTTTTCCATTCTCTCCATAATATCCGAGTGCATTAAGCGGTAGAAGAGGAAGAGGATGCGGGAGAACGAATCTCTATCTGCAAATGTTTTGCCGCCTCCGATAGAAGAGGAAGAGGATGCGGGAGAACGAATCTCTATCTGCAAATGTTTTGCCGCCTCCGTATCAGCTGATGCATTCTTGCACACTATTTCCATGACGATATTATATCGCAAGTTTGTTTGCTGTTTGTTCTTCATGCTCATCCACGTAATGTACTTAGCATTTTTTCCATGCTCTCCATAATATCCGATCGCATTAAGCAGTAGAAGAGGAGGATGCGGGAGAACGAACCTCTATCTGCAAACGTTTTCCGCCTCCGTATCAGCTGATGCACTCTTGCATGCTATTTCCCTGACAATATTATATCGCAAGTTTGTTAGCTGTTTGTTCTTTACGATTTTTTCCATTCTCTTCATAATATCGAATTGGATTAAACGGTATAAGAGAAGGAGGATGCCAGAGAATGAACCTCTATTTGCAGACGTTTTGCCGCCTCCTTATCAGCTGATGCACTCTCGCACGCTTTTTTCCTGACGATATACAAACCTTAACACAAATACAGTTAGAACAAGCGATATATCCACACAGTATGCTGGGTAAAGAGACACTGCAGCACAAAGCAGCATGACGGAAAAGTGCCTCCGAGGCAGGCGATTATATACTAAAATGAAAATTTTTTTTCGAATTTTTTTGCATGGGTGTTATTATTGTATTTCGTATTTTTATACTATTATTCTTTTGGGCCGTTATTCCAATTTTGCGGATTTTAAACACGCATAATAAACAAACTGAGTGTACTGTACTATATATATATATATATATATATATATATATATATATATATATATATATATATATATATATATATATATATATATATATATATATATATATATATATATATATATATATATATATATATATATATATATATTATATATATATATACTGCATATATATGAAAAAGACTCTCTAAGATCTCTGCAAAGGCTACAATGATATTGCATTTTACTGATATTGAGGGTGGATAGATACATAAAAAGCAATGATAAGCATATAAGAGACGTGAAAATCAATACAGTATACGAAAAGAGTTGTGAGTGAGGAAAATCAAGGCAATAAAGAATTCCTTTGAGCTGCGAATTAGTAATAAATAATGAAAATGAAGTAGAGAAAAGAACAACTTCAAAGAGAGACATTACTACCAGAGAAAAAGCAGAGTTACTGCAGGAAGTAAACAATGCTTAAGTAAGGAAAGATAAGAGACTGAGTCTGATATCTTCTCAAGACTAATATGCAGTGATGGTAATTTGACCAAAAAGGAAATTTTAACAACTGGAGAGGTTAAAAGGAAAGTTTTAAAGTTCAAAACTGATATACAGTATATGAAACACAAGTATGAAAAAGTAAATGATAATATTGTTTAGATTTAAGGAAAATTTAACTGGTAATAAGAAATTATCGGGTCTCGTATTTTCAAGAATATTGTATTATCATTAGGAGGAGAGATTTAATGAAAGGGCATAAGTTACAGTAATTTATATGGTTACACCACTTAGTGAAAATATTATGAGCAAAGGCTTCCAATATTGGGCAAAGGCTCCCAGACAATGCCAAAAAGAAATGACTTTACAGTTGCAAGTTTTGAAGCAAAATAGAGCAAGGTGCTGCGTCATCAAAGTCAAAAGCAAACAGTATGTTTAGAGTTTACAGGTAAACAGCAAAAACATGAAAATTAGCTCCACTATTTTTGGTATAAATAGCTCTTACTAAATGCAAGAGCCATATATACCTAGCAGATTCATGGGGACCATGGTAGTGCAGTGGTTAGAGAGCTCAACTCCGGAGATGGCATTCATATGTTTGAGCACACTGCTGGGTGTTAGGAAAGGCATCCAACCTTGATTCTCAGCTCCAACCTGTCTGTGTCCACCTCCATTCATGGATATTAATAGTGACACATAAAACTGCAAACATATCATGAGAATTCATAGCTTGCTAGACATGAGTAACGATTCCATAGTAAGAAGCTCAAATTCTGGGACAGTACTTATAAATGCATGAGGGATGAAAACATTCAGTATATGGTACAGGAATAACAAATTACCATGATATATTACTGACTACCCTCAGAACAGATCTTTGGTAACAAGAATTAAATCACCCATCTATTAAAGCAATCAAAGCAATAGATACAAGGATATCATATAGTTTATGATATGTATCTGAGGCATTTAAGGATTTTAAATTAGACAGAAGGGAGGAGAGACTACAGAGAAAGTACAGAAAAGTTGAGTGACCACTTAAATATCAAATTAATGCAGTACAGTATATCAATCCCATACTTTACTTTTATCATTCAATATTTCAGTAGCACCACACCAGAATTAGAGTTTCTTGTTGTTTTATCTGTACTCATTGCTGTCAATATAAGGGAGCAATAAAAACACAGTACATAAGATCACTGAAATATAAATTTATATATTATGGACATAACATCATACTCCCTTAGCAGTTGTGCATACTAAATTTTCAGATCTTGTAAAGATGAGTAATCTTCAAAATCCCATGTAAAGTTAAATAACCTCATAATCTGACCTAACCCAAAATAACCTAACCTTCCCTAACTTTACCTAATCAAAACAAAGCTAACCTAATTCACAACTTTATCGTAAAATCCTTGTGCCCTTATGTTGATTGGTTGTAAATATGGATAACCCTAAAGCACCAAGGGTTAATCTTCCTAACAATATCCAAATATTCTCCTTGTAGTAGTCTTACCTAGTTCTCGTATATCAATGGGTAACATTTCACGCTCCCGAAGGGTAACAATGTTCACTCCAACAGTTGGAACAGTTGTTAGAGACACATCAGGCTTATTTAAATTCAGTAATCGGCGTAATAATAGAGTCTTGCCAGTTCCTTCGGGTCCAACGCACAATATCATATTCCAATAGCTGTTCACCTCACTTTTCCTGAAAAAATACAATCATGATCATTCAGCATGGACAGTATTAGGTCCTAAAAATACTAATGTGTCCAAAGTAAAACAAACTAAAAAAAGCTACATACACAATGCCAGTTTGAGAAAAAGTAGAGTGCTCCTGGTTTATCTTAACTCACTACAGAGAACTTTGAGACACGTGGTGAGTCTCTTGTTGACTGTATGATAAGGACCCCGAAAGGAATATAATGATCTGGGTGAATCACAGACTAAACAATTTGTCAGAGACAAAGCTAAATGAAGAAATCTCAAGAGGTACAGAAGCTCCCCTACTTACGAACAACCGAATTATAAAGATTTACAGATATGAACAAAAACCCACCCATTATCTATCCATATTTTAATGTATGTATTACTGTAGTGTACTGCATTAGTACATTATTATTAATGTATTTAACTTCATTAATACTACATACAGTATTTTATATTTTATGTAGTATTTAAGTGTCTTTAGCCTGAATACTGTACAGTACAGCATATGTATGCCATATGCCATATTATTCTGGTGCTCATTCCCTGTGATTACTAAGCAGCTTAGTGGGCTAATTATTGAAATGGAGAAGTTATTAGTGCTTTGGCTAGATGACCAGCATCGACGGCGCATCCCAGAGAGCCTCCTCTTGATTCAGGAAAAAGCAAAAAGATTGCTTAATGCCGTGAAAATGGAAAATAGTGAAGAAGAAGCATTGCCCAGTTCCCACTCACATGCCACACTGTTCAAGTGCTAATTCGCTGGGGCTAAGCCAATCAATCCTGGCAATAATGGAAAGGTTTTAGACTTTTGTATAGTGTATTTGCATATCTTTATATATATATATATATATATATATATATATATATATATATATATATATATATATATATATATATATATATATATATACTTTGGTATATATTTGATCAGTAATACAGTACATGTACATGTGTACTGTATCAATTTGCAGAAGACGAATGAAATGAAAATGGACAGGTTTTAGACTTTTAAATACTGTACTGCATAGTATATTTGTATATACAGTGTTTTCCTATAGTGTCTAGACTTTGTTGTATATTTGATGCGTAATGCAATAAATGTCAATACCATGTTGAAGATACGTATGCATACAGAGCTAAATGCTGAAATTTTGTGAAGGTTCCTCTTAAGTTGGAGATGGGGGCTGATGATGCAAGCCAACCACATGAGTAATGTAAGCATACTGTATAGTGTACATTTACCATTTTTACGTCTTAGATTATGAACTTAGATTATGATTTTTCGACTTAGATTATTTATTTTTAGCATACGTGGGAGAACTAAGTTCGGTTTCAGGTGTGGTCCAACTTACGCTGAAGATTGATTTACGTCACGTTTCAGGAACGGAACCCTAACGTAAAGCGAGGAACCCTTGTTATCAATATCACAATTACCGAGCAGGTCCTATTTCCCTAACTGGGAGGTTGGCCCTCAGACCCCTTTTATATAACCAAATCTTAAATTATATAAATATATGATGGCATATTATATCAAAATATTATATTAAGATAATATTGGTAAGAAATATGCTGAAGGTAATTATTGGTTTCATTTGTACAAATAATAATAACTGGCTAACACGCAATCACTTCTATTCATCGATTTCGAGGTTTTGGTGTTCTTGCAAATCATATTTTAATCAATCATGTTTTTTAATAAGATCTAACACCTATAATTATTATAATAAAACTCTCTTTCACAGTCATTGCCTTACTTTACCTAGAAATGTGACCTCAGTTTTTGCTCTCACAACAGTAAATAAGATTATATAGTTGATGTAGTTTTTGTTGTGGTCCTACTTAATATCGGCGTCACATTTAAAAACAACTATTCTTTTGGTACTCATATTCTACCTATAAGACAAACATTGCGAATGAAATTTATGATAATAAAGTTCTTTCCTTTTTTAGTAATCTAAATTAGGAATTGAATTAAGTGTAAAGACAGTGTAAGATGATGATGATAATAATAATAATAATAATAATAATAATAATAATAATAATAATAATAATATTATAATAATTATTATTATTATTATTATTATTATTATTATTATTATTATTATTATTATTATTATTATTATTATTGTAGTCTCTGTGGCAAAATGGTAGCGTCCGACACTCTGAGGTGGCAGGTCAAGGGTTCGCGCCCCTTCACGGACTGAGGTTAGTAAGGGCATACACTCAGGGTAACGATTACATCTGCCAAAATAAGTCCTTAGCAATAAGGCAACCGTCCTAGCCCATAGTAGAAAAGGGAGTTCGTGACGTAAAACCCAATCCATCCATTCTTATTATTATTATTATTATTATTATTATTATTATTATTATTATTATTATTATTATTTTTATTATTGTTATTATTGTTATTATTATTATTATTATTATTATTATTATTATTATTATTATTATTATTATTGTTATTATTATCACTATTATTATTATTTGTATGAATCCATGTAATGTCTAACGCCTTGGCGCAATAAATTAATAAAATAAAATAAATAAATAATAATAATAATAATAATAACAATAATAATGATATTAATAATAATAATAATAATAATAATAATAATGATAGTAATAATAATAATAATAATAATAATTGT
>JAXCGZ010005718.1:172500-177509 GCA_037179515.1 Halocaridina rubra | reverse complement strand
AGGCCCGTCCTGGTGTCACAATCATACAAAAATAAAAGAATGTCGACATTACTAATCTTTAGTTTTGATTTTTACCTATACCTTCCATGAAATATGATTCTCTTAAGATATTACTGATTTACTACGAGTCTCGTTTTGTAATTGGTGACTAATAATAGTCTTCAAATAGTTACTGAAGAAATCATATTAACAATGACGATAGTTCGTTGGTGGTCGTCTATGACCTCTAGGAGGAGGGGGTGTGGTTCTTGTGTCTCCGGTAAATACAGTAGTAGCTTACTATTACCAACTGTAAGTTTTCCATTGATGATTCAAGATAATATATTTCTGATAAATTATGTAACTTATTCTGTGATATTTTGTATGGTTAGGTGACTATAATATTCCGGCAATAGCATGATAAGTGATGAGAGCCAAGGTTACCCAGCTACAGGGAGAAAGATCGATACTTGGGTCGGGGGACGCCCGGGAAGGTTGGTATTTCGTAAAAGAGTTGCTAAATCCTTCATATTTCCGCAATAATTTCCACTCGTTTTACATCGTATTTAAGTATGAGGATATTTTAATGCTTCATCATATATCTTTTTTTTATGAATTCTGTGTATTTCTCTAGTTGAACACAAGCCTTACAGAGTGTATGAGGTCGCTATAAGGTGCTATGGGTCAGTAAGGTATCGTAAAGTGTGACGTATTGATGACGTAAGGAAGCGAGGAGCGTTTCGTATGCGCCGAATCGGGAGCACCGGCTGAAGCTGTCGTGAAGCGCGCGTCGTGGAGTGTGGACGTGCCGCTGTGCCCTTTAGTGTCGACCAACACTTCACACAGAGTGAAGAATGTGCTTGTAGCGAAAACCACACAAGTCCAAAGAGGGCAAAAAAAAAAAAAAAAAGATTGATAGAGAGAGAGAGAAAGCGCGAGTGAAGGAGTGTATAAATAAGAGTGGAACGTAGCCTTAGTGGGCCCCTGTACATAGAGTGTACATAATAACAAAAAGAGTGAGAGTGATTGTTTGTAGGAGGTGGTGTTCGTAAAGCCAGCGCCTCCTCCTTGTTTCGTGGATACTGTGTATCCTCTGCTGCCGTCCTTCTGCTGCTGAAAGACCCCCTAATACCGCACCCATCTTATAATATTCTTCTAAAGCAGCCATGGCTGATGTAAGTACCAAAGAAGGTATAATCAACATTCAGGACTTAAAAGTCTTCGTGTTAGAGTGACACCCAAGGAGACAATGTGGAATTTGTTGGTTTATTATTTTGAATGTTGTTTGAAGGTGTTAAAACGAGTTGGAAGAGGTCTGGAACGCTAATTCCAGGTGGCGTTTGAGACTTGGGTTAAAATGGGGAAGTATTGATTATGCTTGGATTTATTTATTTTTTTTTTTTGCTTTTTGAATATTGATTTGACGGTTATACTTTTAATTTTTATAAAGTTCATTTTGAATGATTCCATCACCATTGAAATGTTGACAAAACTCGGTTAATATGTAATACCCAAATATCAGGATTGTGAATCATAATTCAAGCATCTATCGTTCTATTGTGGAGATCTGTTCTCCAATGTCGCCGTGGGGCAAATCGATAAGAAGATGCCTAGCTTGCCGTCATACACAGACTTGTTAACGTTTACATGTTTTGCACCTACACAAGCGAACAATCATTCTTATAAATTTAAAAAGTTCTTTCTGAAGTAATAGTTTGAAATGGGGGCGTGGTTTGCTTTTTACCGGTTGTTGGCCTGACCAATATTGACCATCATGGGGCTAGTTTTCTGAATTTTCATATAATATATATATATATATATATATATATATATATATATATATATATTTATATATATATATATATATATATATATATATATATATATATATATATATATATATATATATTTGTCATAAGTATTTTTGTTTTTGTGAACAAATGAACAAATGTTCGGAAGTTTTAAATTTAAAACTTTGTACGCGTTTCATAATTGGGAATATATATATATATATATATATATATATATATATATATATATATATATATATATATATATATATATATATATATATATATATATATATATACCTAATTGCATTTATGTGATTATGCAGACGGGAAAAGAGCTCAATTCTCTTAATTCCCTGTCTCCTAGTATTTGACCTTGTGTATATACTGAAGGCTGTGTATATATTGCTATGATTACATCTATTACCAAAAACTCCTCTTTTTTACACCACTACCAAAAAAAAATAAAAAAAAATTACAAGAAAGTTATGGTTATGGGTAAAAGAGATCTTTCATGTATCATAAATTTATTGAACACATTCAGCGCAAAGATTGTTGAACGATTATTGCCCACAAGTTGCCTATATTGCTAGATGCTCTGTGTCTAGCTCCCGAATGAAATATTGAACATAGGACAAAAAATATCACCAGGAAAGAATGAGTTCGAATCGCAAATATATCCATAGAGTACATCTCTTTGGCCCGATTTCTTAAACAGTGTAAACCTAGGATACCATATTGTTAGTTAGCTAGACACAAATGGATTTCATAAAGGCATCTGACGCGGTTCTGTGTATGGCTAGGATCCCGTATGGGATCTTAGCCATACACAGTTCGTGAAGAGATTGGACCTGACTGTACACGAACTATTCAATTATTGAACACTTAATAAAGTAACCTAACCTGACTGAAGAATCATGGTTTATAAAAAAATTCAGTTCTCTAAGTTTAGAACTAATTATTCTCATTGTAAGGAAAACAAATATGGTGATGCCGATAATAGCGATACTGTATCGAGTGGTATTATTACTACTTTATTATTAACATTATTGTTAACATTTTTATTACAGCATTATTATTTTCTAGGAAAGCTACATTTAATTTAACTGTATGTATTACCCTCTTACTCATTAGTTTAATTACATGTCTACTTCTAAGTTACTCTTAATTATAAAAGAATAACCATTGTACAAAAATGGAAATAAATGTATGTTTGTTGATCGATGAATTTGTGATCGAATGTGCAAACTCGTGCATTAGGTGATTGTTGACTTGGGTATTTTTAAGTATCAACAGTTACATTTTATCAATGAAATTAAAAAATAAACATTTTTGTTTATAAAATTAGTACCTTCTCAGACTTCGCCATGCGAATTTTTTTTTTTTTTACAAGACAGCTTGAACCAAATCTATGAAAAAAAAATGAAATGAAAGACCTATGTTGTATATATACGAAGAAGAATAAAAGTTATTTCTTGTAGATGATGCCTCAGTAACATGTTTACTTCGTGTTCGTGTTTTCCTCAAGTAGGATTTAAGTTTTGGTAGCATTACAACCTTACTGTAGTTAAAACTCAAAAACCATACATATTTTTCCCGGAAATCATCACATTTCTCAGATATTTTTGGAGTAATTATGACGTACTTTGCATGAATATCTCCAAAATGTATAATTAAGCAATGAATGAAAATATTCGAATTAGACCGTGTTCATAACTGGAACAGAATGGTGGAATTTGACTGCTCTGTCAACATAGTTTCGAAATGCCATGTTACAGTCATATTAATATTGATATAAAATCCGTTATATTTTTAATGTTTTATTTTTTTTTGTTTTTTTACATTTCCCAGCACACAACTGAACTGAGTGTAGGTTAGGCCATATACATGTACTAAAATATCAGTAATTCGTTTTTGTATATTGCGTAAGACTTTAAAATAGTGCTATTTTTTTTTCTCTAAAGGCTATTAAACAATCTTTACACACCAGCATATTCGATTTCAGTTCAACATTAAATTATCAGTTTATGGTTGCGTGGTTTAGTTAACATGCGAGATCATAATTTTTGTATTGCAAAGGACATGGGGAATGTTTTTAGCATATTCCATTTCAGTTTAAGACCCATTTGTAGTTTTTTTTTACCTTCGTAATTTATTTCTAGCACCATTACAGAATTATGAGTGTGATTTCATGAAAATTATCTACCGGAAACGCGCTTATGTAATATGTTATAGTGAAGGATAAGCACTTTGGTTACTCCTTTTATCAACGAGGGTACGTATTGCTGCGGGAGAACGAGTTTTATTTTACTACACAGCTCATCTAAAGATACATCTGTTTGTATTCAGAGACTTGCGTGTATGAAGTTGTAGTTTATTTTCTCTCTACCTCTCTCTCTGACAAGGTTTCCAATATATATATATATATATATATATATATATATATATATATATATATATATATATATATATATATATATATATTTGATTTTATCTTGTGGGGGGGGGGTGACAACTGGGATGGATAGGCAGTGGAAATGGCCATTCTTGTGCAATGGCAACAAACATACAAGAAAAAAGAGAAACTATAAAAAACACTATTAGCGTAATTTTTCTCATTAACATGTGTAAGAGCTGAAGTATATTTCATCTGTAAGATATTATTTTTGTTGTTACAGTTGATTATATTATTTTCTTCAGGAGCCTAAAATCTTTCCGGACTGGTATATTTAAGAATATGGGTATTTGAAAATGTTTGTTTTCCAATGAAGGGCCTATAAAACAGATGACATCTATAAGAGATTGGAAATGTTATTAATCCTCATGATGTTGGATATATGATGATGCCCATGTAAAATTTGTTGGCATGCAGCGACAGTGCTACTTTTTATGTTCAAGTGGTTTTTTTTTTTCCCTAAAGTAACATGGAAGATTGGTTTCGTTAAAGGGATTGGATTTTCCTGTTACCGGCCATAAGAAAAGACCTAAATGGCCTGAATTCAGAACCCATTTTTTTTTTTTTTTCAAATTGCTGACCAACATATTAGCAGTTTGCATTCACGCTTGTTTCTACGTAACCTTACAAGTCTGTCTACTATGGCTTGTGAGATTGTGAGCACAGTATGCGAGATATTGCTTATGAAACAGCTGAGTGTGAGAGAGAGGAGAGGAATCATGAAAAAAGGAACTCAGAAGAGCGCCGACGCTTTCCTATTGATTGGATCGTAGGGGGGGGGGGGG
>JAXCGZ010005718.1:157500-167500 GCA_037179515.1 Halocaridina rubra | reverse complement strand
GTAAATCACAGATAAGTCTGTTGAATCATAATCAAGTTATAAGGCAAATAAAACACTTGGTACACTGTCTTCACACATTTTTTTCTTTGGCTGTACTTGGTAAAACAATATGCACAAATAGTAGCTAGATCTTTCCTTTTTGCCATTTTCACTTCAGCACCCACTCGCCCGTAATACCACACACCACTTTATGGTTTACATTGTTTTATTTTTTAACCCGGTGTATGAGAACCATAAAAGTGTGTGTGTATTACTGTATATGTGACAATGTCAAAGTATTAATGGGTACTGGGGAAGGACCAGTCTGTTTTTGCATATAGAGTTGGTCAGATCTTTACACATCGCCGCTTTTAATGAGACTTTCCTTGACGTTGATTCTTTCTCTTTCTCAATGCCTTTTCAAGTATTAAAATCTACGGCTGGACAGTGATATAGTGATAGCAATTAAGCTTAAAGCATTTTCATTCAAATTGTTTCTAGTTTGTAAAGGCTTTTAAAATAAATACATTTGTGCAACTTGAAAAGGTATTCACAGAGTGCTATAAACAACTCACTGTTAAAATCCTTTTCAAAATGTCCCTAAAAGTAGTGTAAGCAAAAGTAGGCTTTTTTTGTTCGATTGCATAAGACAACAAGAGAAGATAAAAGCCCTTTATTAATGTTACAATAAGCCCTTTAAAAGAGTACAAGACCTCTATTTAAAGCATAATAATGTCATATTGTCGACTAATCAGATATTGTGGGCTCGCGTGTGCTATAGGCAGATGTCAAAATTTTTAGGTTTAGAATAAATTGAATACAGTTTTTTAAGTATGACATAACAGAATACAATACAGTTGAATATACAGCTGTCATAGTGAAGTTGAAAACTGTCCACATTGCAAACTTGACCCCTACAATATCTGACTGTAAATGCATTAAAATATAGTATTTTTCGCTTATTTTTATTTTGTACCCAATGCTTTATGAAAACTGCATGAATATATTTTTTTTAAGTCTTAATAATTTCTCAAAACTATTCTTCACAGAGTATGATTTTTTCCTTTAACAGTTTTTTCCTATTTTGATTTATATTTTTGCCTTCAAACATCTCCCTATATAATTTATAGACTAGGAGAGCATATTTACCTAAGTTAAACTGTACAGTACTTTTTTTTGATTGGGTTGTTTAGGTAAGCGCAGTGTGCATATTTTTTGCCTTAGGTTGCTATGATTAACATTTAGTGAACTTTAGCACCAAAGTTTAGTTATGAATGGCACATGCAAGTGTTTTAGTAACAGGTTGTCCTTATCCTTCTCCTTGACCTGTTTTAACTGAAGCCTCTTTTCTTACACAAAATGTTTAGGCCTCAAAAAGCACTTTCGACTGAGCAGTTTTGTCGACGGTTTCCTCAGGATTAACAGTAATTTAGTTATTTTTTTTTACCTAAAAGGAAAGTACATGCCAATAAAACTGACCATTTGATTTGGTGGCATTGGCCGATGTCATAAAGGCAGGCTGATATTTTACTTTTGGATTTTATAGTTAAAGCACTGTTAGTAAAGAGAGATTCAGAGCCTCTGGAACACTTTGTGAGTTGTAAATAGGGTTCTTATTTTTTAAGTATTTCTCTTTATTAAATTCAGAGAGGAAAGTTGTGACACTTTCCTTGACAGCTTATTTTCGATTGGAATCTCAATTTCAAGAGTTACAGATTGTGCCGATGTAGATTATTCATATAGATATAAATTGATTTTTTTTATAATATGGCTTTGATGGAGATCTTTTAGGAAATTAACTTCATTGCATCATTACATTACAGAGATTATTTTTTGTACTCTTCATTCTATTTACAGATGTTATGATTTTTTGATATCATTAGGAAAAAGGAAAGATGAGATCCAGTACAGGAGATGTATAGTTTCATTAATATTTACTAAATTTCCAATGTATTGCTGGATATTAATGTTAGTTCAGTTAAATTCACATGCAATAGTATGGTATGCTTTTTTCTCGCTGACATTTTTACTGATTGAAATCTTATGATATACTATGAGTTATGTACTTTTCAAATTCTGCAAATTGATGTATTCAACATTTCGTTGCTGATTACCAGTGACTTTTGCTTTCTGACCACTGTCGTAATTGCCTTAACTGTTTCTTTAAATGGCCATAAATACTTCACATTTCTTGCTTATCAAGGGTCTGATGAGGGGAACTTCCTTAGCTCGCCCCTGTCACTCAAATAAAAAATTGGCAAATTGGTGATTTTGCATCATGATAGATACGATTTTCCACATAAGAGCGAAGCTGTGGTATTTAGTTTTTTTTTTTCTCAAGAAATGACTGACTGACCTTGGTGTAGCAATTGTGACCTAATATTGCTTTAATACCTTGATTTTTCGATCGGCATATGCTTATTGAGGACCTATGACTTGATTATGATTGTTTTACATTTGTGATTGACTTATATTTTCTTGGGAGGTGGACAATTTTGACTTCTATTTTCTTGGGAGGTGGACAATTTCTCAAGTATTTTGTTTCCACTTCCTTGCTGAAGTTTTGGTAAACATTTTGCTCTCGCCTTTTCAATTCATTACTGAATAATATACAATATTTACTGTTTGCGGAACACTTAAGAGGTGATCCTTGACCTAATAGGTAGGAGTAATTTTTTCTTATTCAGGTCCCACTTGTATTTCATTTTCTGGGAAAAATGAATATCTGCTTATGAACTTTTTCTTATATTATGGGTAACAGATATGGCTTTCTAACATAATACTGTATATTCATAATTTTTAACGGTGAAAAGTTATAAATTTTATACTCTGGTACTAACCTTGTTTTTACTCAGTATTATTCATGTATGTGCTGTTATATTATATTTCTTGTTGTGAAAGTACGTTTTGGCTGTTGAACGTGTGGTTGTACAGTGTAATTTGAATATTGACTTTCTGGTGTATTTTCTTGAAACTTGAAGTATATCAAAGTAACTTCTGTGTATGATTGTAAGTCTTTTTGACGGTACATTTCTCCGTGCACTATTCCATTTGTGTACCAAGTTTGATAATCTTTGGTAATACTGCCTTGTCAAGCAAAGGTGGCATGACACTTCTATTTTCAAGTCAGGATGAGACTGAAGATGATCAAAAGCTTGCAATTTATCAGAAGAGTCTGTAACTTTAAATCTATTTCAAAAGTCATTTTTAAAATTCAAGGCCAAACTTTGCTATCTTTTGGCTCTCTGTTGAAATATTTTAGCAGAATGATCATTGGATGCCGTCAACAGTATTGAATTGGCTTTTATGACAAACTGGGTGCCTTTAGGGATTTTTTTTTTTTTTGAGCTTGCTTCTTTCCAAAGGTGGTTTGGGTTTTTTGCATGGTAGAAAAAAAAAAAATTGGATTTCTGTGGAGTGTTGAGTGGCAGTGAGTGTTGTTGATTGTGATTCTGTGACAGCGAATCCTGCAATGATTCTTGCTCATTTTACTGTGTACTGTGACTACTTCTGTTTTTCTTTTTCAGTTTGAATTTATTTATGTATTTTATGTTTTTCATCCTTAGTATATATATGGTGTAATATGTATCATAGTTTGACATGGTACACTTTATATTGTCTCAATTTTCAGTGTGTCATTTATATGCATTTTGTCTCAAACAGTTTTTATATATTTCAATACTTGATTTTGGATTCAATCTAAATATTTATTATTATTTTTACATAATCAGTGATCATTGTTATTGTAATATTATTCATCAATTTTTTGACTTATATTGCCATACATCTAAAATGAAAGTAATATATTTTTAAAAGACATAGGTTCATCCACTGGTTGTGGTATTATTAATTACCAATATCATCTTCATATTATTGTTTCATAAGTTAAGAGATGTCGTGTAGGCCTCTTTGCTAATTTTTCTTCATTGATTTCTCTGTTACAGTCCAAAAAGGTCAATAAGAAAGGAGGAGGAGGAGGTGGAAAAAAAGAGAAGGATTTAGATGATTTGAAACAGGAATTAGAGCTCGATGAGCACAAAGTCCCTATTGAAGAACTCTTCCAACGACTCACCGTCAATCCTGATACTGTAAGTGTGACTTTTGTTGATGCCTCGTTCCCTCAGTGACATTAATTCTTTCGTAGGGCAAACTGTTGATATAGATGTGGTCAGTTAAATGGCCCCATTTAAGAGTGGAGCGAGGGGACTGGGAATCTCCTCCTTTGTATTTTCTTCCCCGCAAAGAGTCGAGGTTCTTTGCTTTGACTCGGCGACGACGCTCTTCAGAGGAATTATGGCTCTTGTATATATACTTTAATATAGAGAAGTACAGTGGAAACGTGGTTGACTTCATTTTGTCATAGATAATGTACCCATTACACTGACACTTCCAAGCTCCATTAGAAAATATTGAATAATCTTATTCTTGCATTAATATTTTTGTTGATATTAAGGTGTAGCTTAAGCCATGTTTACGATATTCTCTGCCAAACTGTTATGATATATAGCAGTTAAGTATTTTAAATTTTTTAATGAAGATATTCACGTATTTG
The DNA here is from genome assembly GCA_037179515.1 of Halocaridina rubra. Lineage (NCBI taxonomy): Eukaryota > Metazoa > Arthropoda > Malacostraca > Decapoda > Atyidae > Halocaridina > Halocaridina rubra. The sequence goes on along the minus strand of JAXCGZ010005718.1, from coordinate 162,969 downwards.
ATTGTTTGGTATGTATCCTCCACTCTGAGGGATTAAAATATAAATAATCTTAACATAGGAATTATAATTGATTGATATATCTGAAGTCATATCTGTCAGGATGAAGAAAATACCCAAAATAATATATGTCGATCATCATGTGTCCTGACCATTAAATTTAGAAAAAAGTTTGACATATATTTTGTAAATTTTTGAATTTTGTTGGTGTGGCAACAGTGTTTTAACAGAATGAGTATTTCAGGGATTGTCACAAAGTGAAGCCCGTAGAAGGATAGAACGTGATGGTCCAAATGCACTAACGCCTCCCAAGCAAACTCCAGAATGGGTTAAGTTCTGTAAGAATCTGTTTGGTGGTTTTTCACTGCTCCTGTGGATCGGTGCCATCCTCTGCTTTATTGCCTATTCCATTGAAACAGCCGCAGAAGAAGAACCTAGCAATGACAACGTAAGTACTGTATATAGCCACTGGACTGAGTTGGCCCTCTGTCCTGTAAAATGTTGATGAGGTTAAGATAAGTCCATATTCTTGCAGTTGAATGTTGATATTATTTAAAAGCCATAAGTTTTAACTGCTTGTATAAATTTGTGATCTTGACTGTGTTCAGAATTTAAGTATTTTTAAATTCATAAAAATTTGTATGCAAGAATCGTCTAAAAGATTTTGTCTGTAATATATATATTATTTTTATGAGTTTTTATTAGTATACTAAGTAATGACTTGAGAAGCAAAAAGAAGTATTTTGTTATAAAATAGCAAAGTTCCCATATTTATCACTTCTCTATTCTATAAGAGTTTAGGTTTGAAGTTGTGTTTCATTGATTTGTGAACTCATTACTTTTCCCCTTTTATTTTTTCTAAGTTTTATGTGTCACTATTAGTCCCCATTGGGGATGGACATGGATTGAACTTTTGGGCTCAAACACGGGTCCATTACCTCCCGAGTCAAGCACTCTGTGGTGGTCCATTTTATACGAGAGGAAATTATCAGCATCTTTGTAATGCATTTTCGTTTAATTGATATGGTATGGAGTTAAGTAAACCAGACGCTCCCTTGATGCAGATTCGTAGTATGAATATATGGTCTGGGATTGTGTGTTTGTCACGGATTAATATTTTGCTTTATACTATGTATAATTACTGTTAATCAGGATGTTAAAGAAATCTTTGTTATCACCTCTTTCTACAGATGGACACCTAGAAGCACTTTTGGAGAGATGTTGTATAGTTCCCTCCCCTCCCATGTTTTTTACTTTCAGAGTGTTTTATGAAATTGATTACTTTTACTTTTTATCTCTATTTTACTTGCTGTGTTATATTATTAAATATACTGTATTTCATAGTATCTCTATGTTGTTTAGAACTAACTGTTCTTGATAACTTTTACTTTTAAAAGTTTTATATATATTAGTAGGTTTTATTAATAAAGTATTTGTTAGTTGTGATTGTCTGATATGATTAGTTCTATTATTAGAAGACTAGTTTATCCAAAATATCCCTAGAGTTTAGGAGTGTAGAAAAAGCACTGTCATTGTACAGTAACTTGCAATGTCTGAGTAGTTATGTCAGTATTGGGAAATAGTTACTTATCAACACAGTAAACTACATTTAATGTATTTTGTAGCAGCATCGTAATATTTTCACCGCTGAAGAGCGGAGTAGTGAATTATCTTTTCACGCCTTTATCCTTTTGAGGAAGAGCATATCGATTTTGCTTAACTTTTGATAGTTCAATGTGGTTGGCTAATATTTTTGCAGTTATACCTTGGTATAGTGCTGACGACGGTGGTGATTATAACGGGCATCTTCTCCTACTATCAGGAGGCTAAGTCCTCTGCTATCATGGACTCATTTAAGAATTTGGTACCACAGGTAACTCAGAAACTTGATAGTATGAGCACACCTCTCAACAGGTTTTGTAGATTGAGGCCTAGATTTAGATACATAGACCTGAATGATAACAATCGATGGGCAAGTCTCTTGAATATAGTTAAGATTGCAGTGCGTTCCCCACCTTTTACTTTGGACGAGGTAAGGAATAAAACTCGAGCAAGAGTAACCAGTTTATATATTACTAAAGTTTGACATATGCTTGGTTTTGTAGAATCAGGTATTGAGTTCATTGTGTTTATGTATATTAGCTTTGATATCTTGTAAGTGGTCGGTTAGGATAATCTTGATGCATTTATATGCAAAACATACCTGACTCTAACTTGAACAAGCATGTTGTAGTGGTAATATATATACTGCATAATTATCATCGCATAGCTTAGCTTTAAAAATTATGAATGATAATGATTATATGCAAACCCCATTGGCAGTGTTAGGTGATGATGATAAAGAAGTAGAAGAGGTAAGGGTAGTTAGTCACTGCTGGTGACACAATTCAAAGTAGTGTTTAATTAGTGCGATGTTGCAGCAGACATTGTGTAAGCCTTCCATAGCGGAGTTAGATGTACAGTTTGTGTAAAAGACTTAATGGCACTGACAAACAGATTTGCATATGTCCTTGCAAAGCGTGTCATGAAGATAGTTTTTGCAAGAATTACTTTCGGGTTTTATCACGTGCATATTGCTATCACTGTGACATCTGTATCAGTGAAGGAGTCCACATCACATCAAGTACTGTATTGCAATTAGATATTTAATATGTAGATATTGCTGTAGTTATGTGCATTTTGTTAGCACCATTCCAACAATTGCATTTTTCGTAATTTAGATTTTTGCTTTCTTTTTTTCCCCTCTTTAATTTAAGGTTCAGTATTCATTCTCTCATATTACAGCTTTTTTTTATTTTTAGGAAAAGTTTCATTTTGATTTTCTGCAAGTTTCATTTTTTTTATTTTTTTTTATTTATTTTTTTTTTTACATGAAGAAACACCCCCACATCGCTGTGAACGCAGTACTGGCAGTCCATAAACCTAAATGGTTTCATAACTATTATGTCCTTTGTACAATTTATTGCATATATACGACATTCAGAATATGGTAACTGATACCCCTAAGCTTGTTTACAGTTATATCTGGGCATTGTGCTCACAGCTGTTGTCATCATCACTGGCATCTTCTCTTACTACCAAGAAAGCAAGAGTTCCAGAATCATGGAATCTTTCAAAAACATGGTTCCACAGGTGAAGTTTTTAAGACCATTTTATAATATTAATTATCATAACACTTAAGGCTTTGATGAAAGCCTTCTCCTCAGCCCTTTTTTCTTTTCCTGCTAAGTGTTCAATAATCATAGTCTGTGTTTTTATATTCTTGCTCTGTTTAGCCATTTTCATGACTACCATTTCTCGAAAGTATTACCCTAGTTTATAGCATGCACACCTTATGAAAGTAGATTCTATCTGAAGCCCCAGTGGATATTCAACTCTGTTACTGTACAATCTTTAGTTACTTCCTACAAAGTGTTCTAAAGTAAATTCCTTAAATTTTTTGTCAACTAATGCACTGCTAAGAGGTATACCAATTTTACTGCCTAGTGTTATCAGCCTTGTTTTTGGCACATGTATTTCTAAAGAATGGGTAGATGTAAATATTGAAGAAATTTGCCTTTGTTCATAAAAAGCACCATATCCTACAAGTTGGCAAGAGTGACTGTACCTTCAACAATGGAATTGAATCCGCAAATTTCTATATTTTGCCATGGCTTTAAAGAATGACTACAAAGTCTGAAGCATACTAGGTCATGGAGTATTATGGTTGGATTAAAGAGCATGTAGCAAAGATTCTCAGTCAGAATGTATTACTCTGCAAAATATATGTAGCAAAGATTCTCAGTTAAAATGTATTACTCTGCAAAATATAGTCAAAATTTTGATGCTTTCAAGTTTAGAAAAAATACTAGTGTGTCATCTCTGTCTAGAAATTCATATCTGTATTACTGCTTATGAGGTAATGGTCAAAACCAAAGTAGCTAGTCCATAGAATAAAAAACCACCTTGATGTGAAAGCTACTCGATTACCTGCCACAGGCTCCACAACACAAATCCACTCCATCATTGCACTGCTTGGCAGAACACCCAGAGACACAATGAAACAAAAGAACACCTAGGACACAATATCACAAATACTGTCATTTCTTCCTCGCTTACCCCAAAACCAGCCTCTACATACTATAACGCCTCCAATCTATCAGTGACAACAAAATACTTCATGCATGCGTAGCCTTCCGAATCCTCACTTCCATGTGAGGACAGAGCTCACCTGGCTAGACTCTGATGTGGGATCCACCCAGTCCACTGACCTGTCAGAAGAGGCAGGATGACTCTGTCAGAGATGCTTGTCCAGGATGTAGCACACCACCCCATACAATCAAACCTGTGAAAGAACACACTAGAGACAACCACATATACCAAAAACACAACATACACTACCTGAGAGGCCTTTGGGAAATCGGAATTTGCTGTGGTCATGCTTAGTGACTTGGGGAAGTGCAGCCAGGCAACTTAGGGTAAGACAACAAGAATGTAACTGGCTTCATACACGAACAAGGGTATTATTCTTGAATAAGGTTTTGAGAGGTGCGAACATGAATATTTACAGTAATTTATTGTTTACAAGTATTTTTTTTTAATCAACCGAGTAGAGACTATAATATCATTAATATTATGTATACTGTAACCATATTTTTCATAATTCCCATAATTAGAAGTGGGAGCTATAGTAGAAAACAGACATTAGTAGAGTTATTGATTGCTTAGAAATTCTTAACATTCCTTCTTAGCCATGTGCATTATAGTAAAGTAAGAATTGTAGTGAGAAACCCTTTTTGCTTTCTGTATGGTGATTTCTTCATCGCTTACTGTATACAGCTCTTTGTACATTAAGGTTATGTATATATATGTATAGAAATGAGAAGGTAAGTATTTTTACAAGTAGTAATGCATTTTTGTTTTGTGAGTATTCCTCACTGTAGCAATGTGTACTTCATTCGTTTCCGATTTATGACATTATTTAGAGATGTATATAAGGTTTGATGTTACTAGTTTATTAGTACCCCTTTTATAATAAATATATATATATATATATATATATATATATATATATATATATATATATATATATATATATATATATATATATATATATATATATATATATTGTGGCAAAGAAAATATAAATATATTGAGGAAAGGAAATGCCAATCTTTCAGTTCTTTACCCCTTTAAGATTGCTTTTACGACACTCAGGGAATGTGAACTAGAGTATTTTTTCTCGTGTGTGTGTACAGTGTAATTTTTTAAATTATGATTTTGCTATTTTTACTTTTAACTAGTTTTATATGAAAGAAAGTTTTAGATTTTCTATACATGCCATCAGTTTCTTTGAGGTAGTCCTGTCATGTACATATATTTAGAGATTTTGAACACAAAAGAATCTGCTTTTGTGGCTACATTTTTAAGTTTTCTTCCTTCTGTGTCAATTATAGCAAGTAATTTATGGAAATTAATGCAAACTCCTGCTAT
>JAXCGZ010005718.1:137500-152500 GCA_037179515.1 Halocaridina rubra | reverse complement strand
TAGCGGTATCGTATTTTACATGTTGCAATACTGTTAGTATTTATGTTTTTTACTATTTTATTATTCTTAGGCTAAGAAATACGTTTTTTTTTTTATCAATAAAATCATGAAACTACTGGAAATATAAATATACATGCTAGCTCACGTAGCTGCGACCCCAAAACGTACGCTATCGAACACAAGCAAAACGTTTAATAAGCACAACGTGAACGGCGCACACGTGAGTTAGACTGAACGAGTCTTTGTCCGAAACGCTGATAGCGGTATCGTATTTTACATGTTGCAATACTGTTAGTATTTATGTTTTTTACTATTTTTTACTGTTTTGTTATTCTTAGGCTAATAATACGTTTTTTTTATCAACAAAATCATGAAACTACTGGAAAAATAAATATATATGCTAGCTCACGCAGCTGCGAACTCAATACATTGTACGCTATCAAACACTATTTCGTATGATGCAATACTGTGAGTTATACTGTATGTACGTATATCATTCAGTTATTAGTACAATGTATATTAATATAAAATTCATTTACTTATTTGATATTACAAAATCTATTGTATTTATTCATTGTAATTTGGACCAAATATTCCTTTTGTAAAGATTATACTGTACTTTTCAAAAGAGGTGGTCAGCAAACGTATCTATTTATCTATCTAAATTTATGTTTTTTACTATTTTTTACAGTTTTATTATTCGTAGGCTGGGAAATAAATTTTTTTTATCAATTAGATAATGAAATGTTTTTTTTTTTTTTTTCAATAAAAAAAGGAAAATACTAAGAATTGTTTTTTTTTAATATTTTGATATTTTTGCATATACCCATAAAATAAAATAATTTATAAAAAAAAAAAACGCGATACAGTGAGAACGCAAACCAAGAAACGCGAATAACTGGGGGAACACTGTATATATATATATATATATATATATATATATATATATATATATATATATATATATATATATATATATATATATATATATATTATATATATATATATATATATATATATATATATAAAATAGTACCTTCATCGTTTTGCAACCAGAAATTTAAATCCGGAAAACAGACCTTGACATCCTCCCTGTTTCTTTATCAGCATTGGTTATCCCCTTTTTGTTACCTCATTACCAAAAAGAGAAAACTCTTAATTTGGTGCTTTAAGTGATGTCCTATATTGCTGGAGTGCCACAGTTGTAATGAAAGAACGAAGGGTCTGCAGGTCTTCATCATATCCAACTATAATGGTTGTTTTATGGCACAAAAGAGATATCTTTAAGGGAAAGATGCCTTCCACTCCTCAGTGCCGTTCAGTTCCTTGATATTCTGGGAATATAAAAAAATATTTTTTTCCACTGCAAGGGGTAACTAATAATTATATCTTTGCTTCTTACACTGATGTACTAAGACTTGTTTATTAATGCCCCCTTACAGTATGCCATTGTATTACGTGAAGGTGAAAAACTAAATGTCCAAGCGGAGGAACTGTGTATAGGTGACATAGTGGAAGTTAAATTTGGTGACCGTATTCCTGCTGATATCAGAGTTATTGAAGCAAGGGGTTTCAAGGTAAGAATAACTGTTTGTACTGCATATATAATATGTTTTACCCAAATTAAATAAGCTGTTTCTATGCTAAAGCATTTTCTGTTATTGAACTAATGACAAGACACAGCAGCCAGTACTACACTGAAGTTTTCTCATGGTAGGACCTGACTAGATTATTTTCTTGCCTGAACCTTTTCACCGAGTTTTAAGCTATACAGTATTTGAAGACTTTGAAAGTAAAATTTTTTTTTTTTACAGGTTGACAACTCCTCCCTAACTGGAGAGTCAGAGCCCCAGTCTCGATCCCCAGAATTCACTTCGGATAATCCTCTTGAAACCAGAAATCTTGCATTTTTCTCCACCAATGCTGTCGAGGGTAAGTAAGGAAGCACTACAATGTGCTTTATAGAAATGGTGAACATCTAAGATTTGGTATACCCAAATGTAGTGCATTTAATTTTCACTCGCAAATCATATTTTTACACTATTATCTAGACCAGTTAGTTCTTCTACACACTTAACCTCTTGGTAATGATATTGTTTGATGATTTTACTCTGCATACTTGTACTCCTTGAGATTCGTGTATTGACAGAAAAAAGCATAGCTATAAATACTCTATAATTAATTTTTTGCTATTTAAATTTATACCCGTCAACGTCACTTTTACTTTGACAGCATTTTTGGTAAATTTTGCAGGTACGGCAAAGGGCATTGTCATTAACATTGGTGACAACACTGTGATGGGCCGTATTGCTGGTTTGGCTTCAGGGTTGGAAACTGGTGAAACCCCCATTGCCAAGGAAATCAACCATTTCATTCACATTATCACTGGAGTAGCTGTATTTTTGGGTGTCACTTTCTTCGTCATTGCCTTCATCCTTGGTATGTGTCCCTTCATATTTAATTTAGAATATAAAGGGGGTCCCCGATTTACGACAGGTCTGTTACTGACAGTTGTCGTAACCTGGTTTTCATTGTATGAAAACCCCTAAATACGAAACCTAGATCCCCCACTTCTTAATCCTAGACATAAAAATAGTAAAAGAACACTTTACAGTATAGCTTGCCTTTACTCCTGTGGTTGGCTTGCATCATCAGCTCCATATCCAATTTAAGAATCTTCACATTTTGGGATTTGGCTCTATATGCATACGTGTCTTCAACACACTATCGGCATTTATCGGCATTACGCATCAAATATATACCACCAAAGTTATGTATACAAAATATATATACAAATACACTATACATTTTCCATTATCGCTGGGGTCGAATGGCTTAACACCAGCAGTGAGCACAAGAAAAATATTATGGCATATAAAAGGGAAGTGGGTCTCGCTTCTTCCCCCTTTCCCATATTCACTGGGATGTGCTGTCAGTGCTAGTTATACAGCCAAAGCACTAATAACCACTTCATTTCATTCATGTTGGAAGTATGTAATCACAGCAAATGAGAATGAGAAACAATATGGCGTACGAGAGTGAAATGAGTAATGCTTCTTCTCAGTCGACATGACGTGTGACAACGTATTCTTTTGTCAACCTCATTTTCTCATAAAGATTGTATTTATGGTTATGTATTTGGTAATTTTGTAAAATTAAATCCAGTTCTTTCAAATAGCCAAACACATAAGCAAATAAATAAATAAAACTATTAATTATACTGAAAACTCTATTATTGTTTACAAGCATCTGCATGAAAAAAATATCAAAATTCTAGTACTTTATAATGGACGTTTCAAAATATGGTTATAATGTTTCGTATTCATGTAAAATCATATAGATTATTCATATTATAATTATTCATTGAAGAAATAAAATTGCTCTTTAGAAATAAATATTTATACCACATCTACAGATGCTAATTACACCGATTCTTGTAAAATAATGTTGTATTCTTTAACAATACTTGCAAAAAGTCTATATTATGCGGTATGATTCTTCATAGGATTGTGTTTACAGCTGTGTGTTTGGTAATTTTATAAATACAATTCCCTCAAATAACCAAATTCATAAACATATAAACCGTGTTCCCTGCGTGTTGTAAAAGTTGACTAAATGGGGCAGAGCGAGGGGACTGGGAATCCCCTCCTCTGTATTTTCTTTTCCTAAAGAGTCAGAGCATTTTCCTTCACTCAGCCACTCCCCTTATAAGGGGAAAAATGGCTCGTGCATATAGATAGGTAGATAAACAAATAAATAAATATAGCCATTAAGTTTAAACATATGAATACAACAGTGATTCTAGCTTTGTATTCGTCCACCATGCTCACAAACTGTTCAGCGCGTGAAGTTTTTATATATCACACAAGCTAGGTAGATTGAAAAATTGATTGATAAATATTTTATTAATAATTTATGGGCCTCTGTTGTAACGGCAGAGCATCGTAAATCAGGGACTCCCTGTAGTTATTTTATGGATTGGAGTTATTTAAAATTTATTTATATTGGAGAATGTGCCTTTATTAGAGTTCTTTAACCTCTTTTGATAAGACCAAACCAGGAATTATATTGGTATTTTCTCATTTCAGGTTACCATTGGTTAGATGCTGTGGTATTCTTGATTGGTATTATTGTTGCAAACGTGCCTGAAGGTCTCTTGGCTACTGTCACAGTATGTTTGACCCTAACTGCCAAGCGTATGGCTGCCAAGAACTGCCTTGTCAAGAACTTGGAAGCTGTTGAAACTCTTGGTTCCACCTCCACCATCTGCTCTGATAAAACTGGTACTCTGACACAGAATCGCATGACTGTGGCTCACATGTGGTTTGACAATACCATCATTGAGGCTGATACATCAGAAGATCAATCTGGATGCCAATACGACAAAAAGTCTGATGGATGGAAAGCCTTGTCAACAGTTGCAGGCCTTTGCAATCGTGCAGAATTTAAGGCTGGTCAGGATGATGTACCAATTCTGAAACGAGAAGTCAATGGCGATGCCTCGGAAGCCGCTCTGTTAAAGTGCGTTGAACTAGCCATGGGCAGTGTTAAGGATTTCCGAGCAAGGAACAAAAAAGTATGTGAAATTCCCTTCAACTCTACCAACAAGTATCAAGTATCTATTCACGAAACTGAAGACAAAAATGACCCTCGCTACCTCTTAGTTATGAAGGGCGCTCCCGAAAGGATCTTGGAACGGTGCACGTCCATCTTCGTTAATGGCGCAGAGAAGGAACTAGATGAAGAGATGAAAGAAGCCTTCAATAACGCTTATCTTGAATTGGGTGGTCTTGGAGAACGTGTACTTGGTTTTTGTGATTATATGTTGCCTTCTGACAAGTATCCCCTTGGCTATCCATTTGATGCCGATAATGTCAACTTCCCTGTTCATGGACTGCGTTTCATTGGTCTTATGTCTATGATTGATCCTCCTCGTGCTGCTGTACCTGATGCTGTAGCGAAGTGCAGATCTGCAGGTATTAAAGTTATCATGGTCACTGGTGATCATCCTATCACTGCCAAAGCTATCGCCAAATCTGTCGGTATTATTTCTGAAGGAAACGAAACTGTTGAAGATATTGCTCAAAGGCTCAACATTCCCATCAAAGAAGTTGATCCAAGGGAGGCAAAGGCTGCAGTTGTTCATGGTTCTGAGCTCAGGGACATGACCAGCGAACAGCTTGATGACGTACTTCTCCACCACACTGAGATTGTGTTTGCCCGTACTTCTCCACAGCAAAAATTGATCATTGTAGAAGGTTGTCAGAGAATGGGTGCCATTGTGGCTGTAACTGGAGATGGTGTCAATGATTCTCCTGCTTTGAAGAAAGCTGATATTGGTGAGTTATATGTATGGTCATGATATGTAATGTTTAAAGTTTAATGTTTTTTTTTATAAGGTAATACTTGGTGCTTACTATAATGTCATCAACTTCATTTTAGGTGTTGCTATGGGTATTGCTGGCTCTGATGTGTCCAAACAAGCAGCTGATATGATTTTGCTTGATGACAATTTTGCTTCAATCGTTACTGGTGTTGAGGAAGGTCGACTCATCTTTGACAACCTGAAGAAGAGTATAGCTTACACCTTGACAAGTAATATCCCAGAAATCTCTCCTTTCTTGTTCTTCATGATAGCATCTGTACCTCTACCTTTGGGTACTGTTACCATTCTCTGCATTGATCTGGGTACTGATATGGTAAGTCTTCGTAAAGTTTTGAAGTTATTTTCTTCAACTAATTAAAGTGAAACTTTATATGCAATTGATACAGACTTCCAGTTTAGGAAGAGAATGTCTCCTTACATAGTGAGCCGAGCTTGGCATATACTGTTAATCAAAACTCATTGATTTTGCTAAGGTGCCAGCCATCTCTCTTGCATATGAAACTGCTGAAAATGATATTATGAAGAGACGTCCTCGAGATCCTGTGTATGATAAACTGGTTAATGAGAGGTAGTATGCAGGGCATTTAGTAAATTTACTCTTTATTAGTTTTTATCTTAGGAAAGTTATTTAATACCTACAGATTAGTAACGTTTGAGTGAGGTGCTGTCTCATATCATTTGGCTACTTATATTGTAGGTTATATTTTTCTCAGGGCAGATCGTGATCCTGTTTTTGCTTTAGTTCTCTCCCTCACATGCAGTTGATATAGTACCAGTAAACAAAGCTATTGACTTGAAGGTAGCATATTGTATATTAGATGTTGAATGTAGAGTAAAAGTGAGAAGATATTTATCTGAGCACATTTAGAGTATTGCATTCCCTATGGTACTCATGAGCTTGAGGTTAAAAGTTGAGTGGACTGAAAACTAGATTGATGATAACATTCCTATGTAGTGAGCTTGACGTGGGGTGTGTCTTTCTCCTAGATTCCTGCCATTTCTTTGGCCTATGAACAAGCCGAGAGTGATATAATGAAACGTTACCCTCGAAACCCATTCAAAGACAAACTAGTCAACGAAAGGTAATAATGCAGAATTTCATGAACTAAAATCTATGGACGGAATTCATAAGCTTGTGCAACTTGGAAAATTTTCTCAATTTTTGCCAAATTCAGTCGCACGCCAAATATTTTTTGCCTTGTTGTCAGATCCAATTGGCATATATAAGCTAAATTTATTATTACTACTGTTTTTTATATTAAAATTATAGAAGTGTTTCATGGCAGGACATACATTAAATATCAACGTGATAATTTGCATGAGACCTTATTGGTTGGGAAACCAGATATAATTGCTATTTTTTACAATTTCTATATTTTCATAAAATTATTTATTACTACTGGACTGCCAAAGGACCTACAGCTTGTACCTCGTACCTACTGTATATGAAATTTTACTGCTTTTATTAATACCTCAAGTCCGCTGGAAAGGTGGCAGCAACCTTATTTACTTGATTATATTATTAATCACTCATTTTTTTTCAATTTTTAATTCCACTTCGAATTTGAAACTCATTTTATTGCTCATATCCAATATTTTATGAATGACACCTTTTTTTTGCTATACAGTATTTCAATCATTTTCTCAATTGCCGTGTTTGGAGTAAGATTTAAGGATGCAGGTACTCTATTTCATCCAGATGCTCAGCTAAAAATTCAGTTTCTTTTCTCTTGCTTATTCTTTTCCTATCAGGCCGAGGTATGGTATATGTCTGTACCATTTATTTAGAAATTATAGAACTAGCAAACTATATACAGCAAATTTCAATATGATGTCTTGTCTTTAGCTATAAGGAGATTTAAAGGATAAATGATGAAAATCCTTAAGGAATGGGCAGTAAAGAGACTTCCGATTCTAAACACGTCCAGGTTACGCCAGTTGTAAACAAATTTGATATGCAAAATGCCATAAGTCATATTCCATGAGTTTTGTATGGGAAGACTAACTTTATTTACCAGTTTCTATCAAACTGTCATCATGTAAGTGCAGAATAATTAAATATTTTTGAAGCATCAGTTTCGGTAAATAGACCTCGTACGTTTGCTTAAATACTTAGTATTCAGCTATTGAAACTGGATTGGTGATCCAACCTCTGTTGTTGCTTGTATTGTTTTCTTTCAAGGGACAATTTTACATCAGTCTTCAAAAGAATTTTTCTCTTCCAGAGGATTTTGTGAAATAATAGAAGACTGTTGATATTACATTTACCTCACGAAGGTTGTTTATATATATATATATATATATATATATATATATATATATATATATATATATATATATATATATATATATATATATATATATATATATATATATATATATATATATATATATATAAAACAACTTTTAAAATAATTTCCCACCCCCATAATTTTAGAGGGAAACTTCTTAGGTATAGTATTATCGTTTTTCTATTCATTTTTTTTTCCGTAGAATACGAAAAAAATTTCTTAGTAGTGTTACGATGTCTAGAGGCTGACTTATATGCAGTATTATGAAAACTTGTGAAATATTTTTGTCATTTTTTGTTTTAAGTTGATATTTCCATATTCAAGACAGTATTGTCTGTGACCAACGTAAAAGATGAATACTGGCCATTATTAAATCTACTTTCACTAATATATATATATATATATATATATATATATATATATATATATATATATATATATATATATATATATATATATATATATATATATATATATATATTATATATATATATTTTATATATATATATATATATATATATATATATATATATATATATATATATATATATATATATATATATATATATATATATATATATATATATATATATATATATATATATATATATATATATACAGTATAAACTAATTATATCACACACTACATTATCAATACAGTATATGCAATATTCCCGTTTTGATAAATTCATTTGTTTTGTAGCGATTGTTTGCAGTTTATGTATTTTTCATGATAATTCAGTATATTTTTAGGTAAGAGGTCATTCAGGATGATATGTAAATCCATATTTTATGCTGCTATAAATAGGACAATACTGATATTTTCCCTCCAGTTTTGAAGACGTGGTATATCCTTTCAATTTAATAATTGTGTGTATATATACTCATATTTAACTTTTGTTATATAGTTTAACCTATTGAGATGGGTACATATCATATAATAACTACCTTTGTAATCACAGGAAAAAGGCATGTAACAATTTTCTCTATAATCTTTTCATAACACTACATCAGTCATCTTTTCATGATCTCTTCATCCATTTATTGCACAAGGGTTGTAACATTCTTATCACAGTTTCTCTCTCTCTATCATATCTCGGATCATCTTGCCACTTGCAGGGCTGAGTGTTGTAGGTGCTGCTAACCCTCAGCCTTTTTTAATTGCACAATTTGAACCGTGTAAATTCATGAAGTGCTAAGTTTGCTAACCAGCCTTATTATATTGTATAAATGACAACAGATTGATCAACTTGCGAACTGTTATAACAAATAGTTTATATCTCAATAGAATTTTATATCCATAAAAAAAAAGCTTCTCTTCTGGTAAACTTTGCACTGGAAAACGGTGTTTGTGTGTTTCTTACCTGCCGTGCATGCCATAATCATCACTCTAGTGTCGCGCTTCCAGAGTTTCACCCTATGTGTATCAGATCTCTTACCTGTTTTTTTTTTTGTCTGCCTCTTGTCTTGTGCTGGCCATACAGGTCCCAGCCATTTCCCTTGCCTATGAAGCAGCAGAATCTGATATTATGAAGCGTCAACCCCGCAATCCGTTCACCGACAAGCTTGTGAACGAGAGGTAATGTGTGCTGGTTCTACCTTCAAGAATCTCAGTTCATTCTAGGCCCACCCTTTCACCTACCCTTGCCAGTCCCTTTTCAACTTCTAATATCCCCTTTCCCTACGCCCACTCCCACCTCCTCAACACAAGGCCAACCCAGCTGCCTAGGCATCCAAGATGAGAAAGAAAATAAGAAATAAACTTTTGCATGATATTTTTCCATTTACGTCTTTAGTAATTCTCAAAACTTTTTAAGAGCTAAAGCTGTGCTTTTCAATGTTATCCCTTTCGTATGACTAGGAGCAGAATACTGCCATTTTCAAAGGTTACTCTTTTTGACACATAAAAGCTAATGTAATGTTAATGAGCAGTGTATATACTGTTGAAATTGTGCTCTCATAAAAAGGCACAGCTAGCTTAGCTGTCATTCTTTCTTTAACCATAGCATGGGACTTTATGTACAATGAGAATCACCAAGGAAAACCTTTCTGTAAATCGGGGTGATCTCGGTCATAACAAGTCTCTTGTTTTTTTTTTTAATTCCTTGGAAAAGTCACCCCTGAACTAGCACGATATTTATCCAAATTTATATATATTCTACATACGTACGCTTAGTAAAAATTTATAAACTGTCACCACTACTTCAATAAGGCTTGCATGTGCCCAGCAGGACAGAGCAGAAACGCGCATAAAATTATTTTGTTTCTAGCATTGTTACATCTTCAGTTACATAATAAAATTTTTCAGGTTATTTAGAGAGCTGAAGCACCAGTAGAAGCATTTTATTTCTTTTATTATTACCTTTTGTTTTTGTGTTGATTATTGCTGGCTTGTTATGTTTTAACTTTTATGTTGGCCATGACAGGTGCCAGCCATTTCTCTTGCATACGAAGAAGCTGAATCAGACATTATGAAGCGCCAGCCTAGAAATCCATTCTCCGACAAGCTTGTTAATGAGAGGTAATGTTTGTTGTGGCCATTTTTGAGTAATGGCTTGAGTGGTTAAAAAAGATAAAGATTTTCTGATTTGCTAACAGAATCACTAACCACCTAATATCTGTGCTTTTGTTATCTTTTTATACAACTGATGATTGAAGTTGGGGCTTGGTTGCTTTTAACACTTCAGATGTCTAGGGGATCTGAAAATCTTTTATGAATAAGCTGGCATGTCCTTGATTTCTTTCTTTGGGTGATTTTGTGAAATATCCTAATGCTCTTTCTTTGTCTATATATTAATACATCTCTCTAACTCATTTTAAACTTTAATTGCTAAAATCAGTAATTAATGAATACATGGTGAGTAACAGATACTGATCCTGCTATATCTTCTCTGATGCTTCAACCACCTTATAAAAATTCTCTTCAGTGTTTAATAAATTTTTTCTTTTTTCACTTTTTTATTTTTTTATTTTTTAACATTATTGCATGTATAGAAGTTGATTATTTTTTAATTATTGGTGATTGCATGATTGTATGTTGTAAGTCCTTGTGTTGTGGTAGAAGTTTTCTTTTCCAGTCAGTGGTGCTTTAAATGTCTCGCTTAACAGACCTGTTGTAGGGAACTTCTCTCAGTATACGAGTATACTGGTATGGGTACTCATGTTTACGTTTGGCTGTCATGCACTTTAGATCGGAATGGAGAGAGATTCACAGATTGTTATGAAAAAGCAGGTGCTGCTGCTGCCGTTCATGCTTCGTCTGTGGCCTGTGTTACTTAGGAGGCAGTTTTTTTTTTGTTTGTCCTTGTCTGAAAATGGATGAGTAGAGGCATCGAGTAGATGGCGCTTTTAGCATGTTCCAGTGCTGCGCGAATTATCCCATCTACATTGTTGATACGCCAGCTGGTGGTATTCACCCATCTGATAGAGGTTGCCAGGAGGATGAATAAGACTTAATAGCTGCTTCTCAGTCTTAAGGACTGACAGTTAGGCCTCAAAATAAAATGAAGTCAAATATATGTGCTTCTCCTGCCGAGCTCTCTT
The DNA here is from genome assembly GCA_037179515.1 of Halocaridina rubra. Classification (NCBI taxonomy): domain Eukaryota; kingdom Metazoa; phylum Arthropoda; class Malacostraca; order Decapoda; family Atyidae; genus Halocaridina; species Halocaridina rubra. The sequence goes on along the minus strand of JAXCGZ010005718.1, from coordinate 141,280 downwards.
TCACTTTTTCCTCTGTCTTTCAACAAGCCACCAAGCATGGTTGTGTCCACTCACATCACACAGTATTTTCAACTGGTTGAGGGCCTTATTTACTCTTCTTCGATCATTGTTTCATCCCATCAGTAAGGAAAGCTTCTTTGGGATGGTTCGCTGCTATGCTAATTATTCGTAAATTTTTACATAAATGTGCAGGTCCCCGCTATTTCCCTGGCCTATGAAGCTGCCGAAGCAGATATTATGAAGAGGCAGCCACGAGACCCGTGGCACGACAAGCTAGTGAATTACAGGTGAGATTTACGTAGCATTTTTAAGGAAATGAGGGGAGACATTATACTTGTTCCCTATTATTTAGAAATATTATGCGATAAATATGTTCAGTTGGATGTACTGAAGACTGAAGTAATCAAGGAAGGCCTTGCAGTGATGATATTTTGACAACCTTTAAATCCAGGAATATGTTTATTTAATGTGTTGATCATCCAGCAAGTATCTCTTTCTAATGCACTTAGTGTTTTTTTTCTCCCTTTACTGAATGCTACTTAAATATCTGTTCCCCTTTTTGTGATCAGCGTACATAGAGACAGTACAGTACTTAATTGGAAAGTGCTGTTATATGTTAATGTTCCGTTTTTAAGTAATATATGGCTTAGGAAAATAACACTTATGGTTGTGACGGTTTTGAAAACTTGGATATTTTCTTTATATCTTAGTCATTGTTAGGTATATTACTACACTCAAGGATTTCAATGTCATAATATTTTACGTGGAGTAAATGGTGAATTTTCCTCTAGCAGATAGGTTTACAATCTTACTCTGCTAACTTGTGTTGTATTTTCTGACGAGTAGTCGTCTGTTCACATAAATATTAAGTAATTTTGCACCCTGTCTGGAAATTTGACTGGGCTTTAAGTGTGTCTTTAGCTGTGAATGTTTTAACCTCATCACACCGTTTCCTTTTCTATACTCCGTGGGTTTTTATCACAAAGTATTTTTAAGTGTGTTATTTACCGCGTATGTGGACTTGAAGGTGTATTACTTCTTTTGTATATGTTTCTAATGACTTCCTAACCCCACAATCTATATGCATGAATATTTTGAATGCATGATATGTTACCTTGAAGGGAGATAAAACTACCATGTTCCTTCAGATGAAATTATAGTTTTCAACAAGGCGCAATATGGTAAGAATACAAGATCTGAATAGTAACACCATATATAAGCTTTTTGCTATTAACCTATCAAATATTGTATTATTACATAGTATAACGAGCTTTATTCCCATAATTATATGTATATCAGTCTGTGCTGTAGATAAGCTTTTCCTTCATGTGTAAAAACTTGTAAAATTTGTATATCAAGTTTGTGTGCTACATGATAATCATTCTATTTCTTAATGCATTGTATCTCGACTTAACAATATAAAGGTAGAATATCTTAATGCAGCAATGTCATAAATGTATAAAATCTTGTTAGTGTTATAAGAATACTGTATACTTAAACAGTAATCCTAGATCTCTTAACCTTCAGGCTTTTATAAGAAAATATCTATATCATTAAATATATATCTTACTTTATTACATCTTTCCTATTGATCCTTATAGGGTTAGACTGAAGATAATGAACTTATATTAAATTCCATCTTTTTTTTTTTTATTAATTTTTTTTTTATACTTTATGACAGATTGATCTCAATGGCTTATGGTCAAATTGGCATGATTCAAGCCTTGGCTGGATTCTACACTTATTTGGTAATCTTGGCAGAAAATGGCTTCCTTCCTCCCAAACTCTTTGGTCTTCGTGAATCCTGGGATTCTAAGGCTATCAATGATCTTGAAGATCATTACCATCAGGAATGGGTAAATATACATGCAGTAATTATTTTGAGATAATATGCTTTTAGGATGATCAGTAAACTCCGAGATAATTATGCAATTTTTTCAAAAACTAATACCATTATCAAATTAAAATTTTGTACTGCAAATAGTAAAAACTGGGGCGTGGTGGCGTCCAATAGCTCTTTCAGGGAAGCGATGGCATACAGCTGCATTGCCTTCTTGTCGTTTTACCTGCAAAGTGGGGCACTAAAGAACCTCACTTTGTAATACTTAAAACATAAACTTAATTTTTTTTTAGTTATATCGAGTGCTTCTTAGCATTCTGTGTGTGAAACCTGTATACTTGGTGAAAGATATTTAATAGGTATTTAACTAAATATATGGACAAAAAGCAGTTTCATAGTTACATTTCCTCTTTCAGACCTACCATGATCGCAAGATTCTTGAGTATACCTGCCATACTGCATTCTTTGTATCAATTGTGATTGTCCAGTGGGCCGATTTGATCATTTGCAAGACCCGTCGTAATTCTGTTGTACACCAGGGAATGAAGTGAGTGCAGTGTAGTCTGTTTCCTAGTTTGAAAGTATTAACTAACTTCCATAAAGGGCATATATTTTTACTATTATATTGGTACATTTCTAGTTGTTATATAAAGTAAACTTTTTAATAGTCATCGTAAGTAATACTTCAATAACTGCCCATGTATGTTAAACAGTAAATGTTGTACATAGTATTTACTCCACATGGAAAATCTTTTTATTCACATAACAATCCCGTAACATAGGTTACTAGAACTCATTATTTTGGGGCATTGTTGGTAGATTTCTACCTTGGTACACAAATGATAGCTTTCATAGCTGCATTAAGCTGTTTCACTCTAGTTTTCACGACTTGATATGTGCGTTTTATTTATTATTTAAGGAACATGGTGCTTAACTTTGGCTTGGTGTTCGAGACGACTCTGGCTGCCGTCCTCTCCTATACTCCTGGCATGGACAGAGGTCTTCGAATGTACCCTCTTAAGTAAGTATTCAATACTATGCTCGGTTTTAATTTTTTGAAACATATGGAATCTAACCTGCTCGTTTCTGATCACCAGTACAACATCCTACCTCACTCATGTTTGATCATCTTTGAGGAACTATGGGGAAGCCTCTGTCATCACCCTTGATATCTCTAAGGCTTTTGACAGTGTGTTGCACAAGGCTCAGTAAGTCAACTTCCTGCTTATGGTACTACCACTTTTGTTCCCTGATTAACAATTTTCTTTCTGACCGTTTTATACATGTGATTGTTGATGGCGCAACATGTAACCCATTCCCAATTACAAACGGTTTACCACAGGGTTCTCGTCTTTTGCCACCTGACCCTTCTCTTCATAAGTGATTTACTCCAGTCCCCATTCTCCTCTCTTCTCCACGCCTTTGCCCAATATGCTACCCTTCATGTTTCCTCTGCCTTCTCACCACCCCCTGCAGTTCAAAACCAGCCTCTCATTAATCTTTCTTCAATTGTCAACTTCGATTTACAGAAAGTATCTGAGTGGGCCACCCAAAATTTAGTAAAATTTAATATCTCAAAGACTCAATTTCTGCATATTTAATTTCCCCTCCTGATAACCCTATTTTCTTTAAAAACAACAAAATCATCTCAATTCTATATCGAGGAGTCATAATTTGCTAAATAAGCATATAAGAAATAAGGAGTTCTCTTTTGCTATCGTCATTACTTTCCCTCTTCACAATCACTAAAAATCTATGAAGTCCTTATCTCTTCATTCTTAGAATACTGGTCTCACTTCCAGGGTGCTTCTTGTTACTCTTACCTCCTTGATAGGGTTGAATCTAATGCATTAGACTCCTCAACGATCTTTCACTTACTTAGAATCTCGATTCTCTTTATCTTTGCTGGAAGGTGTCATCTCATTCTCTTTCCTATTGGT
>JAXCGZ010005718.1:95000-127500 GCA_037179515.1 Halocaridina rubra | reverse complement strand
GTATTACTGAAATTTAATACAGTAATAATAATGTAATATTACAGTACAGTTTAGTACTACATACTTTAATACATGGATAGGTAATGGGTAAAATTTTGTTCATAACTCGGTTGTTTGTAAGTAGGGGAGCTTCTGTATATATTATATTGGGATGAGCAATACTCATTGGACCCAGGCTCCAAGAAAACATTACGAAGAAGAAAAAGTATTTGCTTAGGGACAAGACAGAAATAAAAGAACAATATATAATAAAAAAAATGAAAATTGAAAAAATAACCCAAGTAAAAAAGATCTAGAAATATGACAGGATTAGGTTTTAGTATTACGATATATATCAGCTTTTTGAAGGAAGAAAGATCATGAAAGTTAGGAGAGACAGATGAAGCAAGAGAATTTCAGAGTCTGGATGTGGAAGGAAAGAAGCACTCACTGCACAGACCAATTTGCGAGCTGCAAAACTTCCAAACAATACCTGCCTACTTTTGTAAAGATAATGTAAAATTTTTTGAGCTGTGTTATCACAAGAACTGCATTAAGAAAGTGATTTTTACAGGTTCTATTGGTGGCTGCCTGCCCTTCCATTCTCCTTGCTGATCTTCGTGTATGATGAGTGTCGCCGCTTTATCTTGCGTAGGAACCCAGGAGGCTGGGTAGAGATGGAAACTTACTATTAAGAAAGGAAGAATTATAAGTGGCCATTAATATCTTACAGGCAACAGATGTTGCATTTCCTCGTGTTTATAAAGAAAAAGAGGTATATCTATTTGATATGTATGTATATGAAAGAATAAACTCGCTAAAATAAGCCCATTCTGAGAAGGCTGTTGAAATTTCTACAAAGATGATTTATTAATGTACATTTCATAAGGGAATTAATTCACCTGTTAATATTGAATATAATTTTATAAAAAAAAAAAGTAGTATAAAACTGTATAAATTAATCTTAAATACCAAAGTCAAGCAAGGTGTTACCATCGACAACTTTTGAGAATGGCACCACGATTCCGGTGCAGTACTTTGGGTTAGGCGAAATAAATTTTCAGCAGATTTTGTAATAAGGACTTTATTTATTATTACATAGAGAAAAGAACTTATATTCTTTTTTTTTTTCTTCTAAATATTAGTAATGGAGAATTCTATTGGCCTTGGTGCCAAGCTCTCCGGCACTATATTCCATTATTTAATTGTTATTTACTGAAGGTTTTAGTGTCATTATGGTTGTTTCTAATTTGCCCATTGTTATATATAAGATCATCAGTGAATAACAGATAAATATATGTACAGAATAACTGGCATTATCCTTGTGAAAGGATGAATTTAAAGACAGAACTTTTGAAACTTGAAAAATGCACCAAAACTAACAATATCTTAAATGAGGTTTTCAGACCGTGTATAAATTTTCTCCAGGCTGTGTGTGTGATAAAGCAGTGTTTCATTTTAGAGCTTAAATTCGAAGACCAAAACTGTAAAGACCTGTACTTAAATATTTATCATCAGACCTATACTATTTGTAAACTTGAGAGGGGACCTCTTTCAGGTAGGCAAAACATTCATCTGAGAGAATCTTGCTTTCTTACACACGTGGCCCTGGTTAAGTTTGTCTCATCTGTTAAAATTGTGTAAATTTTAGTGCACATAATAAAAGTAATTAGAAAGTGTGATGGCTACAATTTGCAGCCCCAACAGTGTAAAATATTGTGTAGATAGTGTGTAGAGCCCCATTCTTTGAGATGACCTAGTTTGCAAGACTATTTTCATGATTAATAAATATTTTCATGGTGAATAATCATAATGATTATAAATATAATTCAGGAGTTGTTACAGCTGTACTGCTCAAACCTTAACTATCCACGTTCGTTGGTTCACGTTTTGAGTCACATTTTGCTTTAGTTTTGTTTTTGTCTCAATCTCTCCTCATGGATATGTTGTATCTTTAAACATTGGGTATTTGTGCAGTCATTCAAGAGGATAAATAATAATTTCAAACTTACAAAGTGCTTTTGTCATTTAATTTTATCCCTTACATGCCTTACAAACAGGTTTTTTCCTTGGTTATTTTTTTTTATTTGCTGCTCTAAAAATCTTTTGCGAATATAATGATTGGGTCCGTAACATTCCACACATTAAAGTTCATGCTTTGCACACTATTTGCTTGTTTTGTTCTAGATGCCAGACATTTGTAGAAAGTAGCCTTTTTATTTCAATTTTTGTCCCCCTCCAAAGTAGCCCTTAGTGACCAAATTTTGCTTTGTACAATGAGAATGAAGTCATCCCATTTAGCAAAGAGTGCATGAACTAGCCAAGAGTGCGAGTCTATTTACAGTGTTAAATCTACTGGCCATTCTTTTGTTTAACGTGAGAGCATTGATCGTGCTGTCTCTATGAGTAAACTACTACTATGGTTCAGCTCTACTTTTTCTACAGTCTTCATGCAGACTTGAAATTTTGGTGTTTAAATTTTTTTTCTTTCTTTTTTGTCAAGAATAGATGAACTGAGTGTTAAAATGCTTGCTTAATTAAGACTGATAAATCAAATTTTCTTCTTCACCTTCAAACAATACTAAATTCTGTATTATGTTCCTTTTACTTCTAATAAAATGTGTTGCATTCTATCTACCGAGTCTAGAATCTTGTTGTTTTAGAGTTTAAATGAATGATTATTTCCTTCTATTGTATGTGAACAGTTGACTGAAGGTCTTGTTGTGAAGACACGTGACAAGCTAGGAACCAGAATATATGATGCTTCACCAGCTGCTTATTAACCACTACGGAAGATAAGAGAAATTACACTGGTTCACTTGTGTTCATTCTTTCTCATCTCTCTAACTAGTGTTGGTGGTTTCGTGCTTGTCATCAAAAGCTTCGTACTAAGCTATTAGCTGTGGGTCGGCCTTTGTACATAGAGAAATACAGATATCATAATAATTAATAGTAAGTAATAATGAATATCAAGGCAACTATTACAGTATCTTGTTATGAAGCAGCACTGTCACTTTTTGTTTTTTCTTTTCATAAGATTGGGTTGCAAGGGAGGGGCTTCTGTGCTCCTGACCAAAAAAAAAAAAAAAAAAAAAAAAATTGGCACCTAGTGCTTTTACATTTATTATTTAAATAGGAAACACCGCTACAAGTCAAAGTTGTTGAGCTTTAGGTTTAAATTCCTGTTCCTTATAATTCCTTTTTCATAAGGAAATGAACTCTCAAAACAAATTTTCAATGAAATGGTCACATTATTTTAATTTACTAATTCAAGATTTTGGATCCACTAAAGTGCTGGATTCAACAATAAAGTGTTTAAAAATATGTAAGTTTTTTTAAACCTTTGCTAGTCCCCACCCCTCAGATATTTGGAATGTAACATGCAAATTTTTCTTTATGGCAGTGCGCTCGTCTGCTTTACACTTATCACCATTTGCTGAAGAATTTACATACTTTTCAACTAAGTTTAAGGCCGAAAGGTTTATCTTTAAAACCTTACTATTTGTCGTCATTTGTACAATCGGATATAAATTACCATATGTGGTTGTATGCGGAATTAGAGCTACACAAACTATAAATTTTGCACTAGTATATAAAGAGTTTAAGTACGGAATTCTAGAGTAAATACACTGAAAACATACTACTGAATGCATCTCGAGTATCGATCCATTCAATATTCCACTGTCTAAAATAAATGAAGAAACAGTGAATAAGGTATAAGAATAATGTTTTAAGCTTAGGTACTGAAACCTTTTTCTTCCAAACATATTGTGAATACCATAACAGTGCATAGTACATTGTAAATGTTAACAAATGCTCATTTAATTTTTTTAGGTTATCGACCTTTAACAAGTCTGGTTATATTTTGTTTAATAATAAAATGCAAGAAACTCTAATATGAAAATACAATGAATAAAATGGAAAAAGAAGAGGTGTCAAACTCCGAAAGGACACTAACCCTGTAAGATAGGGAATAAAAAGTAGTAGTAAAAGAAGGGTTTCTATATCTAAAAGCATTTGGAAAAAACGGCTTTTATTATTGATGATGCAGGAAGAATCTTAATAGTTTTAAATTCATATTTTGCAGTTATTTGACAGATGTTTCATTGTTTATGTAGGAGTGGTGGTACTCCGTCACTCATCTTGACAAAATGATATCCTAAACTAATTACCAGCACGATACAGAAAATGAAACAACCCAGAGGTAGAGAACACAGGAGTCTTGACTACAAGGCCACTCAAATTCAACTTGAGAAAAAACGTAACCCCAGATGTGAGAATACTACTATATATGGATGTACAAGCCCCTAGTCATTGATAATATTCAAAAGGAAAAAAACACTTTAATATTGGCTAGACTGCTGTATTTTGAAAAAAGTTCAAGTGCCAAGACAAGTCTGTTGTTGTTTACTAAAAAATAAAGGAGAATTGAAGGCTAAGTAGCGCTATTCCCCAAAAGCGGCAAAAAGACTTGGGACATACTGAATCTAATAACAGAATTTCTTACCAAGAAAGAAAGGAACAATAAAGTAGGCCACTCAGAAAAACAGCAAAAAAGTTATAGGAAGTGTTTATAGGAACGGTGTGATATAAAAAGACAGCTCGGCCAATACGATACTGTGCATTCACACTCAGTTCTGTTTGAAATATTAGGCATATTCACACAGTACCCTCAACGGTCCGAAAAAGAGGTAAGACCTAATATTGGAAAAAAAAGGATCTTACCAATTGTTCTTGCTGACTGATGCAAATCTGGTCAGTAAACTAGTCTTAACTGAAAGATATGTGAGCATATAAACAATGAAAACATTCATCTTTGTGCAAGAAGCAAAATATTAGGCTAAGTATTAGACAACATTCACCAAAGCACATATTACTAAAAGAATAAATACGGCCTGTTTGCTTTTCCTTTGCAATCTCCCTCCAGCTAGCAATTCCCGTGAGATCTAGTTTGACTTCCTAAGACTTCCCATAGTACAATCCGTTATGGTAAAAAAAGAACCCAAGTGTTATTTTCTGGACAAAAGTGCCAAACCCTCAGAGATTGCACCCAAGGGTGTCATACAAATTTTTCATAAGCTCCAAGTATTATTTTAGCTCAATGTCGACTAGCGTAATTTTGAAAAATTATGTGCATATGATGCATCCAATGCATTCTAGAAGCTTGAATTGAGGGACATATATTAATCCTTCCAACTGTTTTCCAAGTAAGATTTTCTTTTAACTAAACAAGTTCTGATCAAATCCAATCAGTAATTGATCAAAAATGATGTCTGCCATGGTTGTTGGTTTAGGTGGAATATTCATTAGAGTATTTATTTATGCTATGTTGTATGATATAAGAATACCGGGTGATATAAGGCCACAATGGATTGGTCCCTCTGTGCCATATGTCAGCAGAAGTCAAATGATGACGTTCTCTATGCGTGTAAAGGAAAGAAGATTAATGCTTTAGAAGTATACACGAACTTTTTGAACAATGTAGCTGAGTTTCAGTAGTTACAAGCCTTACCATGAGAATTAGCCTTTGATGAGGGATGTACTACTGAAACTTTTCTTGCCAATAATCCTTGTCGGCACAAATTATGCCATCAGAGATCTAACAACGAGAACCTAATAGCCTCCTGGCTAGTACAGTGGTAACGCGCTGGCCTCGCATTCGCGAGGTCGACGGATCGTGCCTCGTCCAGCTGTTCACTGGGGAGGTCACTGCTGTGGCTGGGCACCACAGTGGGGGGGTTGGGGCCTGTGCCATTTGGCGACCACCCTATGGGCCCTCCATGACCCGTTCCACCCATCCGTGGCTGGAGAATCTAAAACAAAGACAAAAACAAAACTAAAACACCATAAAATAAATTGGGAACAAATGCAGAAGCCTGATGAAGGGGAAAACGCCAGACAATCCAAAAGGAAAGCTGCTAGCACATCCATCTGAAACCGCTGCATTTTCTGCCGGGAAGACTCTGGAACATAGATAAGTTATTCTACTAAATGTGCAGAAGACAATCTAAGAAAGATGGGAGACAATATGTAGGACACAGAAATACTTACCCAAATTTTAACAGGGTAGTTGGTAGCCTTAGATGTGAAGTATCACTTCACATGCCTGACCAGGTACAGGAACTGTTACAGGTCCTTCTGTCGCCAAAAGGACTGTGAAGACAGCTCTAATACTAAGATTGCAAGAGCACAGGCCTTGCTTGAGTTAATAACCACCATGGAAGATGAGATAGAGGATGGGACTTCCACCTTTCAGTTACATGAATTACATGTGATCTATACCAACAGGTTACAGCAACTTGGTATCAAATCCATAGTCGATAAGACAGTTCTGAAAGACAAAATAATTTGATACTTCAAGGATTTAGGTTTGAAGGATGTACACAGGAAGGGCAAACCCACCATTCTGATTTTCCCTGAAGGTGTGAAATATTTATTGGAAGATAATAAGCTGCTTAGGGACTGAAAACTAATCATTTTTATTTGCCAAGGTTGCCAAAATCTTCAGGGAAGAATTCTTATCATCAAAGAATCATAACATATTCCTAAATGAAGCATGTGAAAGTATCACAGTCAGGGAACCTTTTGCCCCAAGCTTGAATTAGTGTATCAATGTTACTTTATGGGCCTAATGTCAAGAACTGTGTATTGCCAACAATGCCTGTAATGCTAGTTGCTATCAATGTTACTGTGTGGGCCTAGTGTCAAGAACAAGGTATCGCCAACAATGCCTGTAATGCGTATAACAAAACAAATATACTTTGGTAGCAAGAAGAAGACCTCATTGAAAGAGAAAAGAGTTACAGGGCACCGAGGTGAACATGAACCTGATCTTCCATCCTACTTAGGGTTAAAACTTCATACCAAGACAAGAAGTGAAACCTTAGTTAATATACTTGCTAGGATTGGGATTAGTATCACTTACAATAGGGTGTTAGAATTAGATGACAGATTAGCAAAATCTGTCAAACCTCAGTTAATATACTTGCTAGGTTTGGGATTAGTATCACTAACACCAGAGTGTTAGAAGTAGATGAGCAGATTAACAAAATCTGTCTGTAAACAGAGTTTCCAGGAAAAGGTTGTCTGCCCTTCACACCAGAAATTTAAATTATACTCTGTCGCTGCCATTGATAATACAGATTATGATCCTTCAACTACAAGAGTCATGGGATTTTTCATGGAACAGGAATTAGTATTAGTCAGTGCCCAACCGTGGATAATCCTGGAGTGCCCCGTCAACATGGCTTAGTAGATGACAGTAATGTGATAGGGTTGCCAGATGACTATGCCATTGTTCCGGCAGTCATCCTCAAGAACACAAGATGATTATTACCAGAGACCTTGATGAATCTGTGCGTGTGGAAACGGCTTGTCTTTCTTTCTTAGGTTGTTCTTAGCCTTATCTTACGTCTATACCTTTTAAAGCATTTTTATCTTGGATGGCACCACCCTATTTCTTCTCTCCTACCTAAATGATCTTTGGTTCATATGTGGCACGTTGATCGCATCTTTGATTAATTGCGAGTACCTTAGTGCTCTCCAGTTGCGGTATACCAAGAGCTGTAGAATGATTATCCAAGAAATAAAAGACCCAAATTCCAAAAGTCGTCAAGGTAAGTAGATGGAACAGCCTGCTACCACAAGTGTATTTACAGTGAAATTTTTTTTTTTTTTTTTTTTAAGAGTGTGACACCGGGACAGGCAGAAACTGCCCTCATCGACAAAGGCCCAGGCACGAGAAAATACAAGACGAAGGAAAAGAAAAAGTTAAGGGCAAGGCAGAGATGAGGTAATGTCACACAAAGGAAAACGACAGACAGAAAAAACAGTCAAAGTAAAAAGGACCCAGAGATATGGAGGACTAGGCTCTGAGATGACGATAGATCTGCTTTTTGAAGGATGAAAGGTCATAAGAACTAGGAAAGACAGAAGGAGGAAGAGAGTTCCAGAGTCTGGAGGTAGATGGGAAGAAGCAGTCGCTGCACCGACCAATCCGCGAGCTACAAATCTCGACACAGTACCTGTGAGATGAGGCCGCTTGGCGAGTGTTACGCGGCCTCGGCAGTGGAGGAGGGATGCAACTCGCCAACTCATCAGAGCAGCGATGGAAGTAGTAGCGATAGAAAAGCGAAAGGGAAGATACCTTACGGCGAAGAGAGAGAGAATCCAAGTTAGAAGTAAGAGAAGGATCATTAATAAGTCTGACTGCCTTAGATTGAACCCTATCAAGAAGATAAGTAAAGGAAGAAGCACCCCAGATGTGTGAGCAGTATTCTAAGCAGGGGCGGATAAGACCTTTGTAAATTTTAAGTAACTGCAATGAGGAAAAGTAATAACGAAAACGAAACAAAACCCCCAATTTTTTGGATGAAGATTTAGAAATTTGGATTATGTGATTCCTCCAAGACAAGTTAGAGGCTATGTGGATTCCTAATATATTGATAGAGTTAAGAGGGTAAATTTCATTAGTTTCGAAGACAATAGGGTTATCTGGAGGAGAAGAAGATAAAGAGATAGCCAGAAACTGTGTCTTGGAGGCATTGAATTTAACTAAATTTTGAGTGCCCCATTCAGATACTCTGCAAATCGGAGTTAAGAGTAGAAGAAAGAGTGATACGAGATTGATTACGAGTAATAGATGAAGGTTGTGAAGAAAAGGCAGAGGAAAAGTGAAGGGTAGAGTCATCGGCAAAGGCATGAAGAAGAGAGGAAGATGGGGACTGTAGAAGATCATTGATGAAGAGAAGGAAGAGAGTAGGTGAAAGAACAGAGCCCTGTGGAACACCACTGGACACAGAGAAAGGGCTAGATGTCGTGCCATCAACAACTACAGATATAGAACGGTCAGTAAGAAAACTGGAAATCAGAGAACAGAAAGAAGGGGTAAAGCCGTAGGCAGGGAGTTTGGCCAACAGAGCCTTGTGCCAGACTCTGTCAAAAGCCTTAGAGATATCAAGGGCGACGACAAAGGATTCCCCATAGTTCCTCAGAGAAGATGACCATACATGAGTAAGATAGGACAGGAGATCACCAGTGGATCTTGCCTTGCGGAAGCCGTACTGGTGATCGGAGATAAGTGAGTTAGATTCAAGGCGTTTCAAGAAGTGAGCATTGAGAAAAGTTTCGAAAACTTTAGCAATAGAGGAGGTTAGAGCAATAGGTCGGTAGTTAGAAGGAATAGAGCGGTCACCCTTCTTAGGAACAGGTTGAACTAGAGCATGCTTCCAAGATGAGGGATAGATACTGGTTGACAGAATGAGGCGAAAAAGACTGCAAAGCACGGGAGCCAGTTCATCTGCAAATTCCTTAAGGAACCTTGCAGGGGTACCATCGGGACCAGATGCCTTGTTTGTCTTTAGAGAGCGAAGAACCTTATGAACTTTGCGTGAAGAAAGGATAAGGGAGGGCATAGGGTTAGAGAGGGGAAAAGACTGAGGAACAGGTGTGCTGGAATCGTTGATAGAAGAGTTGGCAGAAAAATGAGAGCCAAAGAGAGTGGCTTTGTCAGTGGGAGAGCAAGCTATAGAACCATCAGAACGAATGAGAGGGGGAAAGCTTGAGTTACAGAAGTTTTTGGAGAGGTTTTTGGCTAAGGACCAGAAGCATTTGTCAGTGGGAGAGGAGTTAAGGTCATCAACTTTCCTTCTTATAAAGGATCATTACAAATCGAGACAAAAAGTTTCGGTCTTATTAAATAAGAAATTATACGTGCTACTGCCCTGTGAGATAGATGTCCAGTTGAGAATTTACCACAGATGTATCCATGTGCAGATGTTATTGATAAGGGTTATATTATGGTATACCTTAAGAGAGGACTCATGTTCGTACGATATGATGTTCCAGTCAGTGGCTGAATAATTAGGTAGACCTATAGGAAATCACTAACCCCCAATTTAATAAGGTAAAAAGTGAAAATTATCTAGACTGAGGAATATAATTCAAGAAGATAGAATAAGGAAGCGACGTTGTGTAAGAGTATAAGATATAAAAAGGAAAATTGAGGAAAATGGCCGCTCGAAAGGGTGTCCACTTTGATTCAAAGAACTGGACAAATGATTAGCCATGCTGTCACCCTTTTGAGCAAGGAAGGTGTTTTTTTTAATTTTTCCAATTTTTATAAAAAAAAAAATTGTTTTAGTAGTAAAGAATAGTACAAATGTATTGGCTATGCCATCATGGTTATTCAGCTCTTATTGAGTGCAAACTTAAAGAGGAATTATTTTTGTATTCACCGCTGGACCTACAATTCAAAAGAAGTCACTTCTGTACATTTCCTTTCACAATGTAATGTAAGTTGTCTTTCTGTAATTTCTTCTATATTATGAATACGACGAGGAAAGGGAAATTCTAATGTCAGTATCATAGATGAAATATAATATTATTGAACACTTGTTGTTATTGTGATGTGTAATATAAAGATATGGAGATAGATGTGTAGGCAGATAAGGTAGATAGATATAAAGACAGATAGATAAATAGACATATGTATATATATATATATATATATATATATATATATATATATATATATATATATATATATATATATATGAGAGAGAGAGAGAGAGAGAGAGAGAGAGAGAGAGAGAGAGAGAGAGAGAGAGAGAGAGAGAGAGAGAGAGAGAGAGGAATTTTCCATATTAAACTGTATGCTGTGACATCTATAAATGGAGATGGTAGTGAAAGTCCTGTACCTTTGCCGAAAGGTCATAATAAAAGTAGTAGTAGCAGCAGATAGCTCCTTTGAAGGATGAACATTCAGTATCCTAACCTTAGTAAGCTTATCACGCCCTTGACATGTGATGTCAAAAGACAGTTACTGTACTGAATAGTAAATTAGAATTTGTTTCTAATCGATTCAGTTATGGTATATTTTAGGTTCTTACCCTGATGTTTTTCTCTTCAATTATTTTGCGAATACTTGAATGTTACTTTATGTATAAAACATGGCTTAGCTATATATTTGAAGAAGTTGGACTTTTTTTATTTTATTTTCTGTTCTCTAAAAATTGTTCGATCGTTATGCTTGTTCTCGCAGAGAAACATCTCTACGTTAAAACTACATATTATTTGGCGCCTTTAAAAAAAAAAATAAATAAATAAAAAAAAAAAAAAAAAAAAAAAAAAAAAAAAAAAATATATATATATATATATATATATATATATATATATATATATATATATATATATATATATATATATATATATATATATATATACCGGTATATATATATATATATATATATATATATATATATATATATATATATATATATATATATATATATATATATATATATATATATATATATATATATATATATATATATATATATATATATATATATATATATATATATATATATATATATATATATGAGTGTGACACCAGGATGGGCAAAGAAATTCCTCTCATCAGGCCCGGGCACCAAGAATAGATAAGTCCAGCATATGGATAAGGGAGAAATGAGAATGCTAAGCAATGAATAATGAAAAGACACACTAAAAATCGAAATAATATGAAAATCATAATAAGAATGAAAGGATAAAGAAATGGGTAGCGTTGTGACTTGTCAAATGTGAAGGGATAATAAGAAGAGTGTAACACATTCACTAGAGTATTCGGTGTAAGCAGAGGAATAAAAAACTGAAAATGAAGACAAACTTAACATCGAGCTGTTCTAGATTCTCATATTCAAACCCAAACGACCTTCAGTTGTAGCATTGCAACGGGTGGCTGTTACCTGTAAGGCCTGACAACCTTATCGTTGTTAAGTCTTTACCTTTGAAGGGTAAGGAGAATCTGACTATTCTCTTTTAGGTTTCATTAATATCCAACTAGTGGTTCCTTTCTAAACCTGATGAGATTGGAGTGTCTTCTATAGCATAAAATACTTGAGTCCTCTATAGCAGATAATACAGAAGTATTTTATAGCATATGATATAGGAGTGCTTCTCTGATTTCAATGGAGGCGAGAAAGTAAACTCCCTTTAGATAGGAGTGTGAAATTCAGACTGACGAAACTCTCTTGAATCCAGTTTGGAAACAAAGCTGTGAGGACTACTGTGATAAGAAATGAAATATCTTCCATTATAAGAAGATCTAGTGTCCAAAACATGACATTATACACTGAAAAATCGCACTGGTCTGTTTCATCATATGTGCAAGATGAAGACGGTAAGTAAGATAAAAGCTCCCATATGCCCATGAACATTGCGAATATTAAGGCTATATTGTACCTGAAGACTATGGAAATCACATAAACATAAGATATCATCTACTATTCTATTGTTCTGTGACGCTATATCGGAGTTCTGTAGAGAAAGCATTCACGATTATAAATGCATTGTTGTTTTTTTGTTTTCAGATTCTCCACCCACGGATGGGTGGAACGGGTCATGGAGGACCCATAAGGCGGTTGCCAACCGGCACAGGTCCCAACCCCCAACGGTGATGACCAGCCACAGCAGTAACCTCCCCAGTAAACAGCTTAAACTCTCTTGCCTGGACGAGGCACAATCCGTCGACCTCGCGAATGCGAGACCAGCGCGTTACCACTGTACTAACCAGGAGGCTCATAAATGCAAAGCTGGTAAATACTGAAGCAGTGTATGAAACCGATTGGTTTTTAAATATCCAAGCATTATTACTATTTTTTTTTATTACAATTATTGTTAATGAGAAGGTAGACACGTAATAAAAGGCCTCATAAATATAGCCTAAGAGGCATCAAGTTACTGAGAGAGAGAGAGAGAGAGAGAGAGAGAGAGAGAGGAGAGAGAGAGAGAGAGAGAGAGAGAGAGAGTCTTGTGTCAATTCATGACGTTCAGAGTTCGACTTCTCAATGCTGTTTGTAAGACAATTTTCCCAAGAGCTTATAGCGGGATAAGAAATAGAGAGAGAGAGAGAGAGAGGAGAGAGAGAGAGAGAGAGAGAGAGAGAGAGAGAGAGAGAGAGAGAGCAAACTTTATTTCCATTTCAATACAATGGGTATTCGTCAGCCAGGGCAAGCCCCAACCCCCCACTGTGGTGTCCAACCACAGCAGTTCCTGCCAGTTAACAGCTTAAACTCTCGGTCTTAGACGGGAACCGATCTTTCGACCTCGTGAATGCGAAGCCAGCGCGTTACCACTGTACTAGCCAGTGGTAACTGAGAGAGAGAGAGAGAGAGAGAGAGAGAGAGAGGAGAGAGAGAGAGAGAGAGAGAGAGAGAGAGAGAGAGAGAGAGAGAGAGAGAGTCTTGTTTCAATTCATGACGTCCAGAGTTCGACTTCTCAATGCAGTTTGTAAGACAGTTTTCCAAGAGCTTATAGCGGGATAAGAAATAGTGAGTAGTCTTCCCCCTCATGTGATAGCATTGTCAACTCAACAGATTTAGTGATTACATCATTAGATCTATGAGGTTTCTTGTTAACAAGTTTGTGCTTCTATAAGGACCATAATAATAAGCTTTCGTTTCGCTTGTTGTAACTCTTCTATATTACTTGTTGTTGTTGTTCCGATTTTACGTCACGGACTCCCTTTTCAACCAAGGGCTAGGACGGTTGCCTTCTTGCGAAGGACTTGTTTCGGCAGATGTAATAGTTACCCTGAGTGCATGCTCTTGCTAACCTCACACCGTGACAGGGCGCGAACCCTCGAGCTGACGCCTCAGAGTCGCGGACGCTACCGCTTGAGCCACGGTGACTACTCTCTTCAATATTACTATTTTTTGGATATTCATGATGTTATTCTTAGTTACTCTTTTCACTTCATAAATCGTAGCTTTAAGCATTCTATTATTTATTGTAAGTGACCGGTTTAATGAGAAAAATAACAATGTGAATTCACTCACTAAAAACTTTTTAAGTATTGTAAGGCGAAGTGCTCTTTTACTGCCTATTTGTTTTTACGAGAAAGAAGTTTAAGGTCACGGTTCCTAAAG
Organism: Halocaridina rubra; assembly: GCA_037179515.1. Taxonomy (NCBI): domain Eukaryota; kingdom Metazoa; phylum Arthropoda; class Malacostraca; order Decapoda; family Atyidae; genus Halocaridina; species Halocaridina rubra. The sequence goes on along the minus strand of JAXCGZ010005718.1, from coordinate 113,593 downwards.
CTTCTACCCAGAATATGTGAGTAGATTACATAATTGTGTTTACAATAAAAAGTCTTATCTTATACTCGTAACTCGCCTACCCTTGGGAGGTATTTTTCAGAGACGCATCATGCAATCCTTTCAATTATGAATGCATTTAGAATTTACGTTTTTCTCGCCTATTTAATTCCACTGATCGGCTTTGATTGCTCTAAACCTATACATTGCCCAACCAAAGCCTGAATGTCACTGGAGCAATGGATAAGACCTCTTAACTACATCTGTCAAACACACTTAAAATACATTCCCTTTGTGAACTCCCTGTGTAGCACAAGGTAAAGATGAGCGAAGTAAAAATGCCAAGCTTCATCTCAGTTAAAAAAAAAAAAAAAAAAATTCTGTGGACATTGCGCCATCCTCTACATATCAATGTTGCCTCTTTAGGAGAGAAAACAGCAATCCTTGTAAGCCGGCATGATACTGAGTCGCGACACGTCGGGCCTAGTAGAGACCGGTTTATATGACCGAAAGGGGAGCTGAACGGAAAATGAGATACAGTTAACGAACGATAAACGACTATAAAATAAAATAATATACCTTGCATCAAATTCAAATATTTTATTTATCCATTGCGCGAGTGTTATTAATAATATCCACTTTCTACCATATCAAAATGGAGAAAATAAGTTTTTGTAGCATAACTGGAAAGTAAACATCATACACAATACTGTAATTGTTCCAGGAATTGCAGATATCTTTCTGTAAATGACAATTTACTTGAAAAAGTATATATATCTCGTTCTGCGAGTGCTATAACTATATTTGGAAGCTTTCCGGTGTATCAAGAAAGAAAACAAGTTCCAAATCTTATCTAGAGTATTCTACTGAAAATTTATAAGGAAGATTTTCTGAATACAAAGGAGAAACCTTATTCAAATTTCCCCGAGTTCGCAAACGTAAACATATTTAGAACCTTTCCTGGAAGAACCAGGAGATTATGGTGAAAAAAATAAGTAAGAGTTTTATTTAAGCTCTGCTATGAATATTTATCTAGCATTTTCCGGAGGGATCATGGTGCATACACATCTCAAAGCTTAACTAGAAGATTTCTGAAAACATAATTCGAAACTATTTGGCATAAAAACATATTTCGAAACTCTCCGATTACTCCTACAAAAATTCATTTGGAAGCATTCCTGGGAAATCTGGATACAAAGGACTGTTAAAACTTATCTATAGAAGCTCTCCAGGGGAACATAATAAAAGCATATTTCGTGAAAGCCAGTTTCAAAGCTTTGAATACGAGCTGAAAAGAAAACAAAATTGGAAGCTTCCAGGGTTTCATGGAGAAAGTACGTTGCAAATCTTATCTGGAACACACTACTATAAACTTACTAGGAAGCTCTTTGATGGTGAAATGGTAAACACATTTTTCAAACCTTTCATGAGTTTTCAAACGAAAATTTATTTGGAAGCTTTCAGGAGGACAACGATGAAATTATGCCTCGAAAATTTTCCAGGGACTAGAAATAATATCTGAAAGAAAGGGAGGGTATTCTACTGAACATATATCAATAAATTTTGTGGTGTGCTACAATAATATGTTTTGAAATGTGTCTGAAATAATTGCAGTGAAATGATACTGCAATAGGCAACCAGTCTGAAGTGAGCATTAACAAAATTTACTAGTTTTTGGCATGTGGAGTTTCAAGAGTGCAATTTACGAATATGCCAATTAGAAGTCAGGAAGAATACTGACACCAGAGAGTGTAAAATAAGAACAGTTTAGAGACAGAGTTACCGGAATTACATAAGAAATAAAACACATAAAAAGCTCAATCAACCAAACAGCGTTAAACCATTAAATATCTCCACGAATAATTATCATATTATCACTGAATATTCCCTGGAATTAAAGAATTATAAATGATACAAATTTTTTGATAGTTGAAAATGTCGTAACAACCCAAGAAGGTGTGAACTTGAGGAGCCGGGTGAAAGGAGCACACATCAACTGACCTTTTATCATTTTCCCTTTTTTTCTATGTCTCAGAGACCAGCGGTCTGCTCTGCAATAATAGCTCATTTCTATTCTTACTAACGGTAAAACTAATGCGATTTTTCGATATTTAATAATATTTTTGTCTCATATAATAGCATTAATTGTAAATTTCTTGAGTACAGCATTACTGATTGATGTAGCCTGGTTTTATTGCCCGTAAATTTTATATTTGGAACAACAAAGATTCTCTACTAACGATCAGGATTCCAAATGCTTGGTTCTTATCGAGTTGGTCGATCTATCTATCTGTCTATATAATCCGGTTTTACGTCACGGCCTCCACAAGAGCCTTATTCCTCAAAGAGTCAAGATACCGTGACTCTTTGCGGGAAAAAACGAAATATGTGCCAAATATTCTATTTAAAAGACACAAAGATAGCTTGTAAAAAAAAAAAAAAAAAAAAAAAAAAAAAGCTGGAGGTAAACAAGAGATGTAAAGAAATAGTATTCTGAGAATAAATGGGGGGGGGGGGATTTTACGTAGTCACCGTGGCTCAGGCGGTAGCATCCGCGACTTTGAGGCGTCAGGTCGAGGGTTCGCGCCCTGCCACGGTCTGAGGTTAGCAAGGACATGCACTCAGGGTAACGATTACATCTGCCAAAACAAGTCCTTCGCAAGAAGGCAACCATGCTAGCCCTTGGTAGAAAAGGGAGTCCGTGACGTAAAACACGCTATAATAAATGGGGGATGACATGGGAAAATATAAGAGCATAAGCAAGGGAATGGAAAAAATCAAGTTTTCAACTTCATGATCGCCGGCTCTGAAGTATCACGACGGTAAAAACGTGGTATAATGAATAATAAACTATAAAAACTAGAAACACAGGTATTCTGAAGCGTTCCACAGGATAATAATGATCAATCTTTAGTCTGCAAAGCAGATTTGAAGAAATGCTGCATTTACAAATTATTATTGGAGAGATATGGCTAATGATAATTTCATGGACCTGCAAAAATTTTGTAAGAGAACTGATCATATTGTGAGATGTAACATTTATCCCAAAATGCATAGGATATAACCTGAACTCTTCTATATATATATATATATATATATATATATATATATATATATATATATATATATATATATATATATATATATATATATATATATATATATATATATATATATATATATATATATATCAAATAAGCACATTATCATATGTAAAAACATATATATATATATATATATATATATATATATATATATATATATATATATATATATATATATATATATATATATATATATATCAAATAAGCACATTACCATATGTAAAAAGATATATATATATATATATATATATATATATATATATATATATATATATATATATATATATGTGTGTGTGTGTGTGTGTGTGTGTATATATATATATATATATATATATATATATATATATATATATATATATATATATATATATATATATATATATATATATATATATATATATATATCAAATAAGCACATTACATATGTGAAAACATGAATCATTTTTTACCCCGACCGGGACTCGAACCTAGGACTTATGATTACTAAGTCAAGGCGCTACCACTACACCACAGAAGGTTAAAAGGAATCCAACCTTATAGCTTATATCTGCTATACTTAGGAATGAACGCATTCTAACTGAATGCCACTATGTTCATATTACAGATTCCCCAACCTCACTCGTGGCTTCATTTTAGCATTTAATTCAATTCCCAATCTCATTCGGGCATGAAATATCAAATAAGCACATTACATATGTGGAAACATGAATCATTTTTTATCCCGACCGGGACTCGAACCTAGGACTTATGATTACTAAGTCAAGGCGCTACCACTACACCACAGAAGGTTAAAAGGAATCCAACCTTATAGCTTATATCTGCTATACTTAGGAATGAACGCATTCTAACTGAATGCCACTATGTTCATATTACAGATTCCCCAACCTCACTCGTGGCTTCATTTTAGCATTTAATTCAATTCCCAATCTCATTCGGGCATGAAATATCAAATAAGCACATTACATATGTGAAAACATGAATCATTTTTTATCCCGACCGGGACTCGAACCTAGGACTTATGATTACTAAGTCAAGGCGCTACCACTACACCACAGAAGGTTAAAAGGAATCCAACCTTATAGCTTATATCTGCTATACTTAGGAATGAACGCATTCTAACTGAATGCCACTATGTTCATATTACAGATTCCCCAACCTCACTCGTGGCTTCATTTTAGCATTTAATTCAATTCCCAATCTCATTCGGGCATGAAATATCAAATAAGCACATTACATATGTGAAAACATGAATCATTTTTTACCCCGACCGGGACTCGAACCTAGGACTTATGATTACTAAGTCAAGGCACTACCACTACACCACAGAAGGTTAAAAGGAATCCAACCTTATAGCTTATATCTGCTATACTTAGGAATGATATAAGCTATAAGGTTGGATTCCTTTTAACCTTTTGTGGTGTAGTGGTAGCGCCTTGACTTAGTAATCATAAGTCCTAGGTTCGAGTCCCGGTCGGGGTAAAAAATGATTCATGTTTTCACATATGTAATGTGCTTATTTGATATTTCATGCCCGAATGAGATTGGGAATTGAATTAAATGCTAAAATGAAGCCATGAGTGAGGTTGGGGAATCTGCAATATGAACATAGTGGCATTTAGTTAGAATGCGTTCATTCCTAAGTATAGCAGATATAAGCTATAAGGTTGGATTCCTTTTAACCTTCTGTGGTGTAGTGGTAGCGCCTTGACTTAGTAATCATAAGTCCTAGGTTCGAGTCCCGGTCGGGGTAAAAAATGATTCATGTTTTCACATATGTAATGTGCTTATTTGATATTTCATGCCCGAATGAGATTGGGAATTGAATTAAATGCTAAAATGAAGCCACGAGTGAGGTTGGGGAATCTGCAATATGAACATAGTGGCATTCAGTTAGAATGCGTTCATTCCTAAGTATAGCAGATATAAGCTATAAGGTTGGATTCCTTTTAACCTTCTGTGGTGTGGTGGTAGCGCCTTGACTTAGTAATCATAAGTCCTAGTTTCGAGTCCCGGTCGGGGTAAAAAATGATTCATGTTTTCACATATGTAATGTGCTTATTTGATATTTCATGCCCGAATGAGATTGGGAATTGAATTAAATGCTAAAATGAAGCCACGAGTGAGGTTGGGGAATCTGTAATATGAACATAGTGGCATTCAGTTAGAATGCGTTCATTCCTAAGTATAGCAGATATAAGCTATAAGGTTGGATTCCTTTTAACCTTCTGTGGTGTAGTGGTAGCGCCTTGACTTAGTAATCATAAGTCCTAGGTTCGAGTCCCGGTCGGGATAAAAAATGATTCATGTTTTCACATATGTAATGGGCTTATTTGATATTTCATGCCCGAATGAGATTGGGAATTGAATTAAATGCTAAAATGAAGCCACGAGTGAGGTTGGGGAATCTGTAATATGAACATAGTGGCATTCAGTTAGAATGCGTTCATTCCTAAGTATAGCAGATATAAGCTATAAGGTTGGATTCCTTTTAACCTTCTGTGGTGTAGTGGTAGCGCCTTGACTTAGTAATCATAAGTCCTAGGTTCGAGTCCCGGTCGGGATAAAAAATGATTCATGTTTTCACATATGTAATGTGCTTATTTGATATTTCATGCCAGAATGAGATTGGGAATTGAATTAAATGCCAAAATGAAGCCACGAGTGAGGTTGGGGAATCTGTAAAATGAACATAGTGGCATTCAGTTAGAATGCGTTCATTCCTAAGTATAGCAGATATAAGCTATAAGGTTGGATTCCTTTTAACCTTCTGTGGTGTAGTGGTAGCGCCTTGACTTAGTAATCATAAGTCCTAGGTTCGAGTCCCGGTCGGGGTAAAAAATGATTCATGTTTCCACATATGTAATGTGCTTATTTGATATTTCATGCCCGAATGAGATGGGGAATTGAATTAAATGCTAAAATGAAGCCACGAGTGAGGTTGGGGAATCTGTAATATGAACATAGTGGCATTCAGTTAGAATGCGTTCATTCCTAAGTATAGCAGATATAAGCTATAAGGTTGGATTCCTTTTAACCTTCTGTGGTGTAGTGGTAGCGCCTTGACTTAGTAATCATAAGTCCTAGGTTCGAGTTCCGGTCGGGGTAAAAAATGATTCATATATATATATATATATATATATATATATATATATATATATATATATATATATATATATATATATATATATATATATATATAGTTATATATATAGTTATATATATATATATATAATATATATATATATATATATATATATATATATATATATATATATATATATATATGTGTGTGTGTGTGTGTGTGTGTGTGTGTGTGTGTGTGTGTGTGTGTGTGTGTGTGTGTGTGTGTGTGTGTGTGTGTGTGTGTGTGTGTGTGTGTGTGTAATTACCTAATTATGTTTACGGAAAGGAGCCCCAAGCTCGTAACTTCCCGTCTCCTAATCGGTTCCATCTTGTACTTAGTGATATTTTTCACACTTCTCCTTAAAACTATAGATTGAGTTAGCATTAACTACTTCCTCGCTTAGCAAATTCCAATTATCAACTACTCTTACACTAAGAAAAGTACTTCTTTACATCCTGCAAAGAAGTTTTCTTACAAAGCTTCAAACTATGTCTTCTAGTTCTAGTGTCAGCCATATTAAAATATCGATCCCTATCCACTGTGTCATAACCATGAAGGAATTTAAAAACTGTCACCATATCCCCTTCAATCTTCTAGCTTCGAATGATGATAAGTCTAATTCCCTCAGCCTCTCATCATAACTGAGAATGCGTATTTCTGGCACCAGTTTCGTGGCATGTCTTTGAACTTTTTCCAGCTTAAGTACGTGCTTTTTTCAAGTGCGGATTCCAAAAGGGGGCTGCATATTCAAGCTTTGGCTTCACATAGTTTACATAAATATTTTTGATCATTTCCTTGTCCATGTGCCTGAAGGCTACCTTTACATTTGCTAAGAAAGAATATGCTGTATGTGCGTGTGTGCGTAATTACCTGGTTATGCTTACGGGAAAGAGCATCAAGCTCGTATGTATATATATATATATATATATATATATATATATATATATATATATATATATATATATATATATATATATATATATATATATATATATATATATATATATATATATATTTATATATATATATATATATATATATATATATATATATATATATATATATATATATATATATATATATATATATATATATATATATATATATATATATATATATATATATATATATATATATATATATATATATATATATATATATGGGGACCGCCTTATAAAACTTAACTACAAAAGAGATTCTCGTAGCTTATCTTCACCGAAATCTTTTGGAAATAAGAAATGGAGAAAAATGGCGGGTCTCCTCTCAACTCGAGAAGCCTTTTATACACCACTGAAAGTATGGGGGCAATTGTGATTACATTTTCACAAGTTCAAGCTTTGAAAATGTCAATTATGATTTTCTGCATCACTCGTGTTGAGAGAGAGAGAGAGAGAGAGAGAGAGAGAGAGAGAGAGAGAGAGAGAGAGAGAGAGAGAGAGAGAGAGAGAGAGGAGAGAGAGAGAGAGAGAGAGAGAGAGAGATAGATAGATAGATAGATAGATAGATCGATAAAGAGAGAGAGAGAGAGAGAGAGAGAGAGAGAGAGAGAGAGAGAGAGAGAGAGAGAGAGAGCTTGTGATGCGATTTCAAATTATCCACATATGATTATTGTCCAACTTCTGCTCATAGCAGAGTTCCGGAGTCGGCTTCATGATGAAGAATGTCTTCATCTTATGAATGATGTCCTAGTTTTTTTGGACATATGATAAGGTATCTTCATGAAGCAGATCTTTACTAAAGAATTCACATCACGTTTGCCAAGAGAAGAAACTTTTAGGTACACATAGGGTTTGTATTGCAAAAGCATCTTTAATTCAGACCACAACTCAGAGCTTAATGAAATAACAGGTATTAATTATCATTATTATTATTATTATTATTATCATTATTATTATTATTATTATTATTATTATTATTATTATTATTATTATTATTATTATTATTATTATTATTATTATTATTATTATTATTATTATTATTATTATTATTATTATTATCATCAAAATACAGAATCCACTATGGCAAGAAACTGATGCCAGAAATGGCATCCACTTAGACGTGTACATGTACATATTCTTATCCAACAAAAGGTTTGTAATACTTATAAAAATAAGCAGTTCCCTCTTTTTTTAGTAATATAGAGTAATACCTTTGCTGGACATACATGGGGTAAATTCAATTAGTAAATACACTAATTTAAAAACCTTGGAACTAGCATTTTTTTTTAATCCATTACCATGAACTAGTTCAGACTCCCCTGTTCTGCTCAGTTTTAAGTTATGGAAGCAGAAGCATACAGAGTGTCTTGGACGTTGCATCATCTGTATAAATTAAGCCACTTATTAGTATTGACCGGTTATATTTACTCGTGACCCTGCTGAAGTTTTTTAATATTGCTAATGTTTCCAAATGTTAGATTAGCGGAGCATTTAAGTGTTCAATAGCATTGTTGGTCTGTTTAGGATATTTATGAAAGAAGCTGCTCTCTCTCTCTCTCTCTCTCTCTCTCTCTCTCTCTCTCTCTCTCTCTCTCTCTCTCTCTCTCTCTCCGTGTTTGTGTGTGCGTGTGTGTGGACACACGCACACATCCTTGCATCGTTCTTGTTCCGGCTTTACGTCACGGACTCCCTTTTTTACCAAGCGCTAGGACGGTTGCCTTCATGCGAAGGACTTGTTTTGGCAGATGCATTCGTTACCTTGAGTGCATTCCCTAGCTAACCTCAGACCGTGACGGGGCGCGAACCCTCGACCTGACGCCTCAGAGTCGCGGACGCTAAAGCTGGAGCCACGGTGACTACCTTCGAAGATATACTAACAAGCCAATAAAGACTCCCATGGCTGAAAGTACTACCAAATTTTCTGATTCTCTTGAGTTCTGGTACACTACAAGCATGCAAAGTTATTTACGTATCTTAGATGTAATTATTTTTATAGTCACCGTAGCTCAAACGGTAGCGTCCGCGACTCTGAGGCGTCAGATCGTGGGTTCGCGCCCCGTCACGGTCTGAGGTTAGGAAGGGCATGCACTCAGGGTAACGATTACATCTAGCAAAACAAGTCTTTGGCAGGAAGGCAATCGTCCTAGCCCTTAGTTGAAAAGGGAGTCCTTGACGTAAAACCGTGAATAGAAAAAATTATTTTTGCTCTTCAATATTTACAACTTTGATTTTCAATCTTCACGTTGCCTCAGATATATCTGTGAGGGAGTCTTTACCCTCCTTGCCTTGTCTTCTTCATGGACTCTTTCTCTTTTCAAACACTAATATATTAAGCCTCGTGTTTTTATGTATCTCTGTCAGGAACATATGCTTTTCATTCTTCCATATTTATTCCACTATTTCTCTCTCCTTCGTTTGGTACATTCATTATGCATTCGATGAACACTTTCTTCATAATTCTACATTAATTAATAAACCAGTTTTACTAAGTATTAACAAGTCGCCTCTTGATATACGAACACAACCGTCAAACATATGCTCATTTATTTTTTTTATACTAATTATTATTTTTTTTTTTTAAGTGATTTGTTAGATTCCTCCAGCTAGGACCTGAAAAATATTCATTCACTTTCTTGATATCTAGGATATATATATATATATATATATATTATATATATATATATATATATATATATATATATATATATATATATATATATATATATATATATATATATATATATATTTATTGTCATCTCAGGGCCTAGTCCTCCAAGTCTCTGGGTCCTCTGTACTTTGACTGTTTTTTTCTGCCTGTCGTTTTTCTTTGTGTGACATTACCTCATCTCTGCCTTGTCCGTAACCTTTTTCTTTTCCTTCGTCTTGGTATTTTCTCGTGTTCGGGCCTTTATTGATGAGGGTAGTTTCTGCCTGTCCCGATGTCACTCAAAAAAAAAAAAAAAATAAATAATATATATATATATATATATATATATATATATATATATATATATATATATATATATATACTATTGTATTTTTTCCTATATCACCTAACTCTTAGGTAGAATATGCTTAAAGATATAAAACACCAAAGAAACAAGCCAAATTTTTAATAGCTGGTTCATATCCCATCTTACTGATATGTAAGATATTATCCGTAAATTCTGTGATATTAAATAACCAGGTTCATTTCCTACAAAAGTTTCAGTATGTCGCCAGGGACTCTTCATCATTACATGTGTTCATGCATGTCAGTATGTTTACTCTTATACACAACCTGCATACAAATGCATTTCTTTAGCTAATAGAGAGAAGCACTTCAGAAATTAGGACATTTATTTCATAACAACATGGGAGAGAGAGAGAGAGAGAGAGAGAGAGAGAGAGAGATATATATATATATATATATATATATATATATATATATATATATATATATATATATATATATATATATATATATATATATATATATATAGAGAGAGAGAGAGAGAGAGAGAGAGAGAGAGAGAGAGAGAGATACACGCTACCTGAACGACTGAAACAAAATATAAATTATCAGACAATATCTTGACATCGAGAATATATTTAAATTTTCCATTACGTCAGCAAGTATCACATTATGCAATGGATAAGATTCAGGAGCAATGCTTCCCTCGAATCAGGCATGCTTGGTTATATCTCCACCCATAATGAGCTGAGTGTAATGAGGGTCCAAATAACAGGATGGAAGACGTCAGATGAAGCCGGTTTTATGACACCTCGGTCCCCAGTCTACGCGATGAATGTAAAAAGGCTTTTACACACCCTATGATACGAATACAAGACTTAGAACATGCTTTATGGGTGGAAAATTCCCTTATTCTGGGTGGTGCACTTTTATAGCTTTACTTAATACTAATGCAAGTAGTTACCGTGGTTTAGGAGGCGTCAGGTCGAGGATTCGCGCCCCGCCACGGTCTGAGGTTAGCAAGGGCATGCACTCAGGGTAACGATTACATCTGCCAAAACAAGTCCTTCGCAAGAACGCAATCGTCCTAGCTAATGATAGAAAAGGGAGTCCGTGACGTAAAAAAATTAATGCAAGCGGAGGTGAGCGTATGTATTTAGTTTTACTTAATTAGAAGTAGGTACCTATATGTCTGCGTGTGATATGTGCGTGTATTATATAGCATGCTGTGTAACCTTCCTATTTCACGTTGTAATCATGCAAAAATCTACATGCAAGTGTCCTAACTAGTTAACGTAGAAGCAAAGAGTATTGATCGTACTTCCTATGCCTTAGCTACAAAAACTTGTTCTATTCATTTACTAAATACAGACGATAATAATAATAATAATAATAATAATAATAATAATAATAATAATAATAATAATAATAATATATATATATAATAATAATAATAATAATAATAATAATATATATAATAATAATAATAATATATATAATAATAATATATATATATATATATATATATAATAATAATAATAATAATAATGCAGCATTATTAATGTAGCCTACCAATATCATAGAGTATGTACAAATGTCTGAATGAAAACAATGATGATATATCTATTTCCTGGCAAGAATTAAGCATGAACTGAAGTAGTCTTTCTCTGTCCAACGGCGATGATACTGTCACCTAAGACTCGAGGCTGCAATAAGACTGAGTCTAACCCTTGAAAAGTCTGCATAACATATTTTGTAATTATGAGGGCTGTCTATCATATAATAAAAAATAGTAGTCACCGTGGCTCAAGCGGTAGCGTCCGCGACTTTGAGGCAGCAGGTCGATGAGTCTTACCCCGCCAAGGTCTGAGGTTAGCAAGGGCATGCACTCAAGGTAACGATTACATTTGCCAAAGCAAGTCCTTTGCAAGAAGGCAACCGTCCTAGCTCTTGGTAGAAAAGGGAGTCCGTGACGTAAAACCTAAACTATCATATAATAGAATAGAATTACCGGTACAAGGATATGAGAAATTAATTATATATTCTGTACTCTACTCTACCGGAACGGATGAGAAATACAGAAAATGGTGAGAATTCGAGACAAAAATATTGATGTAATTACAAAAAATAATTCATGACAAACTGCTTTATCGTTCTTTGTCCATATTTTATAGTCAAGATTCTTCAGTGTATCGTTTTGTTCTGTATAAAAAAAAGGGCATTTTAACTCTAGGCGTAACACATTATAATATAGTACGCCCAATGTTAAAATACACAGTTTTCTACATAGAATAAAAATATAGACTAAAGAATTTTTATTACTGAAAATGGGAAAAAGAACGGCAAAGCAACATATCCTTCCTATAGTTCTAACATCAAATAGGTTCCAAGACACAAACTGTATGTTAATGGAACTGGACCTTATAACGATGTTTGTGTAACTTTGCTCACGGCGTGAGATGCAATAGATATGTTGCCATCAGTTTAGAACGGCTTTGCGGTTCGAATTTTTTTTTTTTTCTGCTGGTGTTATGAAATTCTATTCTTACGTCTGTTGAGTCTGAGTATTTAGTGCTTATTGCACGATAGACCTTATTCGCATCTCGTATATATTTACTCTGTATTATACTGATCATATTTATGTCAGTACACTGTGTGTGTGTTTGTATGTTTTTTTTTTCCAAACTTTTTTTTCCAAACATGCACAGCAGATTCTCCAGTTGCATCTGTAAATACTCAGATTTTGCTTATTATTATTATTATTATTATTATTATTATTATTATTATTATTATTATTATTATTATTATTATTATTATTATTTTTTTTTTTTTTTTTAAGGAATTCCCTAACCATGTATGATTAACAGTAATGCTATTTTTTTTATACTTCATAATTCTTCCCTTCAAATTTCTAGTGTACGAAAACCTGAAGTAAACACAGTGATTTTTAAAGCATTCTTCGTGTTCCCATATTAGCTACGAGTTACATGTGCATGCAGTTACAATACGTAAACGTAGATCCCCAACTACTTGCCATTTAGGTTACCTTCAGAGTTATAATTACAGTACAGTATATATACGCACGTGGACCTTTCATTAATTCATGCAACTTCCCTGCATATGTGCGTGAGTCCATACACACTATTTTGCATGTATTAATGGGTCCACTGAGGATTGTATTTGCAGGGTAATGATAATAATAATAATAATAATAATAATAATAATAATAATAATAATAATAATAATAATAATAATAATAATAACAATAATAATAATAATAATAATAATAATAATAATAATAATAATAATAATAATAATAATAATAATAATAATAATAATAATAATAATAATAATAGATAATAATAATAATAATAATAATAATAATAATAATAATAATAATAATAATAATAATAATAATAATAATAATAATAATAATAATAATAATTTGACTAACGTGAGAATTTAGAAAGGAGAACTTCAATATACCCTGCACATCCTCTCTACTTCTGTCAATTGTTTTCTTATGAGAAAGAAAATTTGCCTGGAGGGACTGTCAGACCTTGCCCCCTTCCCCTTCCCCTTATCTTCTTCTTACCTTATGCAGAAAGCGATGATACATGCACATAAGCCTCCTGGCTAGTACAGTGGTAAACGCACTGGCCTCGCATTCGCGAGATCGACGGATCGCGCCTCGTCCAGGCAAGAGAGTTTAGGCTGTTTACTGGGGAGGTAACTGCTGTGGCTGGTCGCCACAGTGGGAAGTTGGGGCCTTTGCCGGCTGGCGACTGCCCTACGGGTCCTCCATGACCCAATCCACCCATACGTGAGTGGAGAATCTAAAACAACATGCACATATGCTCAAAATAGGGACGATGTTCAGTCATATATATCTTACTCTTTTCCTGAAATGAATGGATGCACTTTATATAGACGACTCTCAACAACTATCGTTGCAGCTGTAAGCTACTCATATACTAGAATGAATGAAGGATTATACGAATAGTTAAACACGTGATCTATTACTTTGGTCTTGTCATTTCAACTCCAAAAACAAAGTACTTTTCCAGTATCTCGCAAGAGCCTCACCTTGTATTAAGCAATCAAATGGTTAAGGTGTGCGAAAATCACAAATATCTGGGAATACCAGTTCCTTCTCCCCCTCACACAGAGTATGTCAAAGATTTGTGTGAAAGACTGCAACAGAGACTCAGACCATTAAAGCTTCTTGCCAATAGGGTATCTGGTGTTGGAATTAACATATGCCGAACTTTCTATCTCGCATATGTCAGGTCATTAGTCGACTATCACACCCTGCAGCTCTGTACTATGAAATAAAAAAATTCAGAACAAAGCTATGAGGATTATTCTTGGCTGCCCTATGAGCACCAGAATTATAAATATGCAACATGAATTAAACCTCCCACCTTTGATAGAACATATCAAACAGTCAGCTGTGATATTTGGAGTTAAATTAGCGAAATCAGCTCAGCCTCATCCATGTAATGCTGGTCATTTGCAAGGGCCGCAGTCAGCGCCAACAATCATTAAATCACTAATAAAAAGTAACATACAGTATGAAAGACAAATTCACCCCAAAATATTTAAGCTTATAACCAATGAGACAAAAAAACATAATGTAACACTCTTTACTAAGAGTGGTCCTGCACGATTAATAAATCCTTGCAAGAGGATTGGGCCAGAAATTCTCTTCCCAATATTATCATCTGGTCCGAATGTTGCTCCAATTATTAAAAAACATCAATGGTTAGATGAAATTGAAGCCTTTATTGAAACTAGTTTCCCAACTAACAATGAAACACTGCATTTACACTGATGGGTCTCACACAAGCAGTACAGGAGGGTCTGGGTGCAGCATGAAAATTTTGAAGGGCAGCAAATATTTGACAAAGCACTGAGTATGCCAAAATGGTCATCAATCACCGAATGTGAAATTGTTGGTCTAAAACTTGCTATTGAACATGCTCTCAGTGCTAGGAAAAATGCTATCATATTCTGTGACTCGCAGAGTGCGCTTCTGTCACTGAGATCATTAAAAAGCTCCTACAAAACTCACATGGCTGAAATTCAAGAGGCTCTTATTGATTGTGCAAAACTTAAACTCCAAGTTAAGTTTTCATGGGTACCCTCCCATGTTGGGATAGTAGGTAATGAAAAGGCTGACAGGCTGGCAAAAATGGCAACTGAGAGTTCAGTGTCTGAATCTATAACCACACTGACTCAGTTTAAAACAATGTTATATAATGAGATTATGGAAGAGCAAGAACTTTCTACACTCACACAACATGTAAGCAGCTGTTCGATCCAACATTATGAAAACTTCAGAAGGCTGAGACACAAATACAGCATGGGTAAAATGCTTACAGGTGACTGTGATAGAGTTGCTGCCCGTATAAGACTTGGTTATAGAAATATATGGGAGGTGAATTGCGAGAAAACTGGTAGAAAGCACCCAGAACACTCAAAATGCCATTTATGTGAGTGTGAAGGGGACAACAATTTAGTACACTACATTACAGAGTGCACAAAGCTTAAGGACTTCAGACCTCTTGGTCTGAGCTACTTTGAACTTTGTGTGCACTTTTGCAACCCAGAGAACTTATATCCTGTACTTAGTGTATACCCAACGTTGAAAATGCAATTCTTTTACCCTCTTCTCCGTCTACATCCTTTCCCACATTTATGTGGGGTCGATGTTTCTGGTCAGTTTTCTCCATTTATTTCTGTCCCATACCTCATCACCCAACAAACCGTTGGACCTCAGGTCATCATTGATGCAATCCATCCACCTACGCATTGGTCTCCCTCTCCTTCTACCCTGTATATCCATTTCCATCACCCTCCTCCCAACATACTGTTCATCCCTTCTAACGACATGATCATACCATCTTAGTCTACTTTCTTGTATATTATCTGATATTTCTATAACTTTGAGAAAAAAAAAAAAAAGGGAGAGGTGGAGGGAATACCTTCTCTCTCTCTCTCTCTCTCTCTCTCTCTCTCTCTCTCTCTCCTCTCTCTCTCTCTCTCTCTCTCTCTCTCTCTCTCTCTCTCTCTCTCTCTCTCTCTCATATGCCTTTTATATACATAAGCCACTTTTCCCCTTATAAGGTGAGTGGCTGAGTAAAGGAATAATGCTCTGACTTTCTGGGAAGAGAAAGTACAGAGAAGGGTTCTTTCATTCCCTTCGCTCCGCCACACTTAGTCTACTCTTACGACACGCAGGGGAACATGGAGGAAGTATTCTAACCCCCTCCCTCAGGAGCTCATATGTATGTATATGTGTACATGTATGTGTATATGTATATGTATATGTATATATGTATGTATTTATATGTATATATGTATGTATATGTGTATGTGTATATGTATAGGTATGTGTATGTCTATATGTATCAATAATTACTACTTTTGATTCATAACTCTATCTATATGCAAAAGCTGTAGTAGTGATGATGGTAATAATAATAATAATAATAATAATAATAATAATAATAATAATAATAATAATAATAATAACAATAATAATGATAATAATAATAATAATAATAATAATAATAATAATGATAATAATAATAATAATGATGATAATAATAATCATGATGGTGGTAGCAATGGTTGTGATAATAGTGATAATGGATTAATTGACGTAATTCTCTTTCACGTACATAATTTGAAGGGTAGAGAAGGGGAAGGGCTTTCAGTCTTTCTCTTTCTTTTCCTTCCAAATTTATCTTCCATTATATGGCACTGTGTTTATGTGTATGTATGTATGTATGTTCAGGTTTATATGTGTACGTATATGCGATTAAGTACATGCACTTTCCTCTGCTGTGTTACCCTCAGATGACAATGATGTGTATGAGTATGCATGGATGTGTCTTTATCTGTGGTAAGGACGAATAACTCCTTTTGCTGAAATGAATACCACAAATTCTCTCTCTCTCTCTCTCTCTCTCTCTCTCTCTCTCTCTCTCTCTCTCTCTCTCTCTCTCTCTCTCTCTCTCTCTCTCTCTCTCTCTCTCTCTCTCTCTCTCTCTCTCTCTCTCTCTCCTTGATATGTATGGCTATGAAGCCCCAGTGGTGTTTCTATTGCTCATCTAATTAATGCATGCATATATATATGTATGTATGTGTATGTGTATGTATGTGTATATGTGTATGTATGTGTATATGTATGTATATATATATATGTATATGTATATATATGTATATGTATGTGTATGTATATGTGTATGTATATGTATATTTACCTACTTATTATTCTAACCTGAAAATTTTTATTCTATATCTGCTTCAAATTGTCTGCAAGTAGTACCGTTGGAAAGTGAAATGTAACTTAAATGATAGCACTCAACAAGGGCTATTGAAAATATTGTCACAATGATTACTCTTCAAGTACTCTTCAATTATTACACTATATTTTATTATTAATTACTTGCTATGATATTTAAAATTAATTGCAAATTCTATTAGTATGTTATTTATACATAACCAAATATATTGTAATGTTTATCAACTGCAATATGACTAGGAGTGCCCATGTGCACATGTCCCCATGTACAGTTATCTGAATAAATTAAAAAAATATATTACTTTGATAGCATAGGTCACTGTTTTCACTTCTGGGTCTATGCTTCATGAAAATGATTTCATTCGTCTGTTTGATCAAGGCAACACTTGATACCTTAGAGGTGTTTACTCCCACGACCATATTTAATACTCTCACAACTTAATATCAAATTTATCACCATGCTGAAGGGCATGCACTCAGGGTAACTATTACATCTGCCAAAACAGGTCCTTCGCAAGAAGGCAACCGTCCTAGCCCTTGGTAGAAAAGGGAATCCGTGACGAAAAACACTCTTCCATTATTTAATGTACTCAGGGTGTCAGAAGGTAATAAAGACATTCCACTATTGCTCTTACACACTCAGCAATATATATTAGGGAAACTTTCCTTGACCCTTTGTACGGTATTTGCAGTTAGCACAACCATACTGTTCCATTAGCATATTATCCTTTACAGGGGACAAATCAGCCACGAAGCAAAGTTTATATATATATATATATATATATATATATATATATATATATATATATATATATATATATATATATATATATATATATATATGCACACACACAAAACTTTCCCTTGAGACAAATCTGAAACTCCTCTTATAAACTTCCACAACTGCATTTTTATAGCATAATGTTATAATAAGATATTGATCTTGCTGCCTTCCATATATTGCTATCAACTGGTAATCTCCTTAAAACATTATCAGACTGCAGATAACGTCTTTTGCCAACTGGGAGGTCATTAACATATTAGGCACGGTGGTCCAAGCAGTGAGCCTTGTGGTACACCGCTAGTTTACATATCCTCACAGCGATATTTTCCTCAAATTACACTTACCTCCACACCAGTCAAGAATTTTTTCATCCAATGATGG
>JAXCGZ010005718.1:77500-92500 GCA_037179515.1 Halocaridina rubra | reverse complement strand
AATGGCACCAAAATGGCACGTCGCACGTGGTATGCCACGTGGTGCACCAGTTGGAAACGACCATCCGGAAATATATGAAATTTTTCACTCAGAAGTGGCGTGGCACATGGGACGTGCCACGCCATTTCTGTGTGAAAGGTTTCATATGTTTCTGGATGTTCGTTTTCAACTGGGGTGCCACGTGGCATGCCACGTGCGACGTGCCACTTTGGTGTGAAAGCTGCCTGGAGGAAAAGAATTGCATTACCTTTGACTCATTAAACAAGGTTACCGACACCATCAATGCACCATCACCTTCCTACCACCTGATCTCCATTTGGATATGCTGGTAGATTCTCATCCAAGCCGTTGTTGCCCTCTTTTTTTTTTCTTCTTTATCTTCATTAATGCTTCTTATTGTTGTTCCGGTTTTACGTCACGGACTCCCTTTTCTACCAAGGGCTAGGACGGTTGCCCTCTTGCGAAGGACTTGTTTCGGCAGATGTAATCGTTACCCTGAGAGCATGCCCTTGCTAACCTCAGACTGTGACTGGGCGCGAAGCCTCGACCTGACGCCTCAGAGTCGCGGACGCTACCGTTTGAGGCACGGTGACTACTTTTTCTTTTATCTTCATTAATGTTGCTTATTCTTACTTGTTATTCCTCACTCTTCATGTTATGGAAAGCTCTCCCCTGGCATGAAATCATCAGTTTAGTGTCTTATTTATTCATCCTGCTTGATTCCTCTAAGTCTATACGTTGTTCACAACATTTCATACTTCCTTCAGACTCTTAATAAAACTCCAAGACCAGTTTTTTTTTATTTTTTTGACTCTTAATAAGACTCCTAAGCCAGTTATGTTTTTTTTTCTTTTTTTTTTATCCGCTCTGCTTTTAGATTCTCTCATATAAATCTTCACTTCTCCATATTTTATCTCGTACTCCTGCCATTTAGCCTGACCTTTCTGGACGTGCTGGGGGGGGGGATTGCTACCGGGTATCAACCTCACACTAGTCTGCTCATTCTTCAGTCCACCATTCACCTCCTCTCTCTTCTGAAACAATCCCCTGACTCCCGACTCCGGACACCTCCATTGTACAACACAACTTACTTTTTTTATATCGGCCAGTTCTTTCTCCTTGTAGCTACTTCCCCATCTCCCATTTATTTTCCTACTTTGCAACTTTTGACCACTGAAACCGTCTCGTTTTGCCTCTTGTTATTTAATTTTTACCTTCTCAATTCTGGACACCATTATCATTATTATTTTTGTTTTATGAGTGTGACACCGGGACAGGCAGAAACTGCCCTCATCAACAAAGGCCCGGGCACGAGAAAATACCAAGACAAAGGAAAAGAAAACGGTTAAGGACAAGGCAGAGAAGAGGTAATGTCACTTATTTATAACTTTATCTCCACATTGAAAAGCTTTCGAGATTCTGGCAGAAGCAATTTTAAATCAATTAAGTTTAAAATTTTGTTTCTGTTTTATAAAGTCATTCCACGAAATCGTACTTGTCTGTCTGTCTGTAAGTGTTCTACGTCAAGAATTCCCTTTTCAACCAAGGGCTAGGACGGTCGCTTTCTTGCGAAGGACTTGTTTCGGCAGAAACAAGTTATTATTATTATTATTATTATAATCATCATTATTAATTGATAGAACTACACAATACAGTTATGCCTTTTACATATTTCCTACTTTCAGGGTTCTAACCCAAGTTGTAGACTCCTGCTCTACAGGTCACAGGTTCAAATCCCCTCAGTACAAGGGGAAATATTAGTAAATTATTGTTAATAGCGAAGGATATTGATTTTGGCAGGTGTGATCGCTACCCGGCGTAAATGCCCTTCCTAACCTCAAACCGTGGCGGAATGCGAGCTCTCGACCTGACGACTCAAATCGCGAGCGCTACCACTTGACCATTATTATTATATTATATAGTAATAATAATAATAATAATAATAATAATAATAATAATAATAATAATAATAATAATAATAATAATAATAACAATAATATAATAATTATAATAATAAAAATAATAATAAAACTTGAAAAGTACTGATCAAATGAGAGGAAGCCGTCAGTTATATATATATATATATATATATATATATATATATATATATATATATATATATATATATATATATATATATATATATATATATATATATATATATATATATATATGGTGTAGTGGTAGCGCCTTGACTTAGTAATCATAAGTCCTAGGTTCGAGTCCCGGTCGGGGTAAAAAAAAAAAATGATTCATATATATATATATATATATATATATATATATATATATATATATATATATATATATATATATATATATATATATATATATATATGATTGCACTAACGCCATTAAGTATTCAACTTCGTTAATAGATGATTATTGGAAAGGTGCTTAAATATGGTAAAACCTTAAAGCAATAGATTTTTCGATGGGGATGCATAACAGGTTTGCTAGTGTTTCTGTCAAAATGTAGCAGTGAACATTCACATATCCTTGTACATTGCTATATGTCATTTTATACAGCTTCTCCATTAAGCGTATAAAGAGAACATAGTTTTTACTTTTTCATATTATCTATCTATCTATCTATCTATCTATCTATCTATCTATCTATCTATCTATATATATATATATATATATATATATATATATATATATATATATATATATATATATATATATATATATATATATATATATATATATATATACTTTTTTTAAGCAATGGCGATAGTATGTTTATCTTAATGCAGTTTGTTATTAAAACAAACACCATGTAAATATTTCATTAAGTAAATCCATATTCAGAGGCCTATTGTTAATCCAGGGATAATCATAAAGCTTATATAAATGAGCTTAGAAACAGCTTGAGCATATTATGTTCCAGATGAAAAATGAGTTGGACGTAAGGGGCCTAGGCGAACGGCAGGAGTACAACGAACGCTCCCTGACGAAAGTGGCCGAGGCGAACGGCAGGAGTACAACGAACGCTTCCTGAATATTAATAGACGAGAATCACAATACAAAAACCTATTCCTCCTCCTCCCCCTCCTCCTCCCCCTCTTTTTTCTTTTCACTGATCAGCGCAGATGACTATTTGTTTTACTTACAAGGCCAAAACCTGGGCTAAAACTGTCTATTTTTTTTTATTATAACCAGGTCAAATATCAGTACCCTTTACCATGTTGGCCGGTTTTCACAATTAGAGTAGTAGTAAAATATAGTATTGCCTTAGCTACATGGAAAAGGGAAATAATGAAATTTTTCCTATATCTGCTTGCATCATTATTAAAAAAAAAAAGCACGCACGCGCGCGCGCACACACACACACACACACACACAATCAATGCAATCAATGGCTAGAAAAGGTGGAAATGTCTTGGAATGGATAAAAACTTACTTAGAAGGAAGGGAACAGAGGGTTAGAGTAAGACACTCAGTGTCTGATTGGAGAAGAGTTAGTAGTGGAGTTCCACAGGGTTCAGTTTTAGGGCCACTTTTGTTCCTTGTATATGTAAATGACCTACCAGAGTCTGTAAATTCATTCATGAATATGTTTGCAGATGATGCAAAGATTGTGAAGAAAGTAAAAAACGAGAACAATGGTAGAGAACTTCAGGAGGATCTAAATAATCTGCATGAGTGGTCAGAAAAGTGGCTAATGAAATTCAATACCTCAAAATGTAAGGTAATGAGAATGGGTACAAGTGCAAGAAGGCCCAAGCTTGACTACTCGGTGGCTGGAGTACAACTTCAGGAGACAGAAAATGAGAGAGATCTAGGAGTAAACATATTGGCAGATTTGTCTCCAGAAATACATATAAATGGCATAGTAAGGGCAGCATATGCATTCTTATCAAATGTAAGGGTAGCCTTCAGGCACATGGACAAGGAAATGTTCAGAAATATTTATGTAACCTATGTGAGGCCAAAACTCGAATATGCAGCCCCCTTCTGGAATCCGCACTTGAAAAAGCACATAGCTAAGCTTGAAAAAGTTCGAAGACATGCCACGAAACTGGTGCCAGAAATACGCAATCTCGGTTATGATGAGAGGCTGAGGGAATTAGACTTGCCATCACTCGAAGCTAGAAGAGTAAGGGGGGATATGGTGACAGTCTTTAAATTCCTTCATGGTTATGATAGAGTGGATAGGGATCGATATTTCGATATGGCTGGCTCTAGAACTAGAGGTCATAGTTTGAAGCTTCGGAAGAAAACTTGTTTGCAGGATGTAAGGAAATACTTTTTCAGTGTAAGAGTAGTTGATAATTGGAATTGGCTAAGCGAGGAGGTAGTTAATGCTACCTCAATCCATAGTTTTAAGGACAGGTATGATAAGTATCACTAAGTCTAAAAATGGAACCGATCAGGAGACGGGAAGATACGAGCTTTGGGCTCTTTCCCGTAAACACAATTAGGTAATCACAATTAGGTAATCACACATACAACCCACCAAGGAACCAAAATAGGCTTGAAATTTATGAGGAAAGTCATATAGGTATGATTGAAGTCATAAACTCAGTTGTTAACATGGCGCGGGAGAAAAAATGTAGGATTTTGATTATGGGAGACTTTAATCATAAAGAGATAGATTGGATAAATCTTGACCCACACAGTGGTGAGGACTCCTTTGGGGCAAGATTCCTAGATTGCGTACAAGGGAATTTCCTACACCAACATGTAATGGAACCAACAAGAGCCAGGGGTGGGGATGAGCCATCACTACTTGATCTGGTGTTCACAGATAATGTGTTGGATATTGAAAATATTGAGTATGAACCACCAATTGGAAAGAGTGACCACTGTGTGTTGTTGATGGAGTATATCATTGAAGACATTCTTCCTGAGAGTAGAGGCACTGAGGACATGAGGAGGAACTATCAGAAAGGAGATTACATCAAAATGAATGAGCTTTTTGCAGTTATTGACTGGAGAACCTTATTTTACAACAAATCTGTACAAGAAATGTATGACATCTTTTGTGAGAAATATGGGAAGATTGTAGATTGCTGCATACCTGTCACCAAAGTAGGTGTAATTCATGCCAGAGAGAAATGGTTCGATAATGGGTGTAAAAGAGCTAAGGAGTGGAGAGACAAATGCTGGAAAAGGTATAGGAGGAGAAAAAACATAAATGCCTGGCAAACCTACAAAAGAGCAAGAAATGACTACCTAAGTAAAAGGAGAGAGGCAGAGAAAGATTATGAGAGGGACATCACCAGGAAGGCGAAAGAAAATCCCAAGCTTTTCCACAGCTTTATCAGAGGAAAACTGAAGGTAAAAGAACAGGTTTTAAGGCTAAAGAGAGCGGATGGAAGCATCACTGAGACGGACGAAGAGATCTGCAAAGAATTGAACAAGGAGTTTCAGTCAGTATTTACAGTAGAAAATACCCCACCCCCTCAGATTGCAGTGATAGAAGCCCAAGGGCCGGTATTAGAGAACATCAACCTTACAGCCACAGAGGTATGCAAAGCGCTGATGGATTTAGATGTTCATAAAGCTACAGGTCCTGATGACATATCCCCTCATGTGCTTAAAAAATGCGCAAACACAATATCAGTGGCACTAAGTATCATATTTAAGGAGTCATTGGAGTCGGGGGAGATTCCAAGATGCTGGAAACAAGCAAATGTGATACCTATCTTCAAAAAGGGAAGGAGGGATACGGCTCTGAACTATAGACCAGTTTCCTTGACCAGCATAGTTTGCAAAGTTATGGAGAAACTACTAAGGAAACATATCTCTCTTCACTTGGAATCCTTCAACTTTTTGTCAGTGAGGCAACATGGCTTCAGAGAAGGAAGATCAACAGTAACAAACTTATTAGAATTTTATGATGAGGTAAGCCAAATCTTACAGGAAAGAGAGGGCTGGGCAGATTGCATATTCCTTGACTTCCAGAAAGCGTTTGACACTGTTCCACATGGGAGACTTATTAGGAAGCTGCAATCAATGGCTAGAATAGGTGGAAATGTCTTGGAATGGATAAAAACTTACTTAGAAGGAAGGGAACAGAGGGTTAGAGTAAGACACTCAGTGTCTGATTGGAGAAGAGTTAGTAGTGGAGTTCCACAGGGTTCAGTTTTAGGGCCACTTTTGTTCCTTGTATATGTAAATGACCTACCAGAGTCTGTAAATTCATTCATGAATATGTTTGCAGATGATGCAAAGATTGTGAAGAAAGTAAAAAACGAGAACAATGGTAGAGAACTTCAGGAGGATCTAAATAATCTGCATGAGTGGTCAGAAAAGTGGCTAATGAAATTCAATACCTCAAAATGTAAGGTAATGAGAATGGGTACAAGTGCAAGAAGGCCCAAGCTTGACTACTCGGTGGCTGGAGTACAACTTCAGGAGACAGAAAATGAGAGAGATCTAGGAGTAAACATATTGGCAGATTTGTCTCCAGAAATACATATAAATGGCGTAGTAAGGGCAGCATATGCATTCTTATCAAATGTAAGGGTAGCCTTCAGGCACATGGACAAGGAAATGTTCAGAAATATTTATGTAACCTATGTGAGGCCAAAACTCGAATATGCAGCCCCCTTTTGGAATCCGCACTTGAAAAAGCACATAGCTAAGCTTGAAAAAGTTCAAAGACATGCCACGAAACTGGTGCCAGAAATACGCAATCTCGGTTATGATGAGAGGCTGAGGGAATTAGACTTGCCATCACTCGAAGCTAGAAGAGTAAGGGGGGATATGGTGACAGTCTTTAAATTCCTTCATGGTTATGATAGAGTGGATAGGGATCGATATTTCGATATGGCTGGCTCTAGAACTAGAGGTCATAGTTTGAAGCTTCGGAAGAAAACTTGTTTGCAGGATGTAAGGAAATACTTTTTCAGTGTAAGAGTAGTTGATAATTGGAATTGGCTAAGCGAGGAGGTAGTTAATGCTACCTCAATCCATAGTTTTAAGGACAGGTATGATAAGTATCACTAAGTCTAAAAATGGAACCGATCAGGAGACGGGAAGATACGAGCTTTGGGCTCTTTCCCGTAAACACAATTAGGTAATCACAATTAGGTAATCACACACACACACACACAAACACCACACACGAGCATGGTGCTCTTTATCGTAAGCACAATTAGGTTATATATATATATATATATATATATATATATATATATATATATATATATATATATATATATATATATATATATATATATATATATATATATATATATATATATATATATATATATATATATATATATATATATATATATATATATATATATGTATATATATATATATATATATATATATATATATATATATATATATATATATATATATATATATATATATATATATATATATATATATATATATATATATATATATATATATATATATATATATATATATATATATATATATATATATATATATATATATATATATATATATAAAACAATGAAATCGTGATGCCAGCAACGATATTATCCACAAAAAAGTTTTTTGAACATCAAGGAAATCGAAGTCGCGTCGCAAACTAGGGAATCATGCCACCATTCTTACTGAACTGATATGAATTTGTTGCTTCCTACGCGAGTTCGATTCCTCTGAGATTCAAAAAAGTACTTCATGGATTATAGTAGTGTTCACTACGAAAATATGTACTCAGACTTCCACGTACAATTGTAATAGGTTGGAATGAAAACGACGAGAAAATGCTTTCTTGATCTAGATAGGTTATGATACGCAGATTTTGATGTGCTTCAATATCTGAGCCGGTTTGGTGGCATGAATCTGTAGCTAGCGTAAGGAGTACGATTCCTTGAGGCTCAAAAAGTTTTTCGTGGCTTATATATAGTTTGCAAAGTTATGGGGAAACTACTAAGGAAACATATCTCTCTTCACTTGGAATCCTTCAACTTTTTGTCAGTGAGGCAACATGGCTTCAGAGAAGGTAGATCAACAGTAACAAACTTATTAGAATTTTATGATGAGGTAAGCCAAATCTTACAGGAAAGAGAGGGCTGGGCAGATTGCATATTCCTAGACTTCCAGAAAGCGTTTGACACTGTTCCACATGGGAGACTTATTAGGAAGCTGCAAGCAATGGCTAGAATAGGTGGAAATGTTTTGGAATGGATAAAAACTTACTTAGAAGGAAGGGAACAGAGGGTTAGAGTAAGACACTCAGTGTGTGAATGGAGAAGAGTTAGTAGTGGAGTTCCACAGGGTTCAGTTTTAGGGCCACTTTTGTTCCTTGTATATGTAAATGACCTACCAGAGTCTGTAAATTCATTCATGAATATGTTTGCAGATGATGTAAAGATTGTGAAGAAAGTAAAAAACGAGAACAATGGTAGAGAACTTCAGGAGGATCTAAATAATCTGCATGAGTGGTCAGAAAAGTGGCTAATGAAATTCAATACTTCAAAATGTAAGGTAATGAGAATGGGTACAAGTGCAAGAAGGCCCAAGCTTGACTACTCGGTGGCTGGAGTACAACTTCAAGAGACAGAAAATGAGAGAGATCTAGGAGTAAACATACTGGCAGATTTGTCTCCAGAAATACATATAAATGGCATAGTAAGGGCAGCATATGCATTCTTATCAAATGTAAGGGTAGCCTTCAGGCACATGGACAAGGAAATGTTCAGAAATATTTATGTAACCTATGTGAGGCCAAAACTCGAATATGCAGCCCCCTTTTGGAATCCGCACTTGAAAAAGCACATAGCTAAGCTTGAAAGAGTTCAAAGACATGCCACGAAACTGGTGCCAGAAATACGCAATCTCAGTTATGATGAGAGGCTGAGGGAATTAGACTTACCATCACTCGAAGCTAGAAGGGATTTGGTGACAGTCTTTAAATTCCTTCATGGTTATGATAGAGTGGATAGGGATCGATATTTTGATATGGCTGGCTCTAGAA
Organism: Halocaridina rubra; assembly: GCA_037179515.1. NCBI lineage: Eukaryota > Metazoa > Arthropoda > Malacostraca > Decapoda > Atyidae > Halocaridina > Halocaridina rubra. The sequence continues at coordinate 83,586 of JAXCGZ010005718.1, read as the reverse complement.
CTAGAGGTCATAGTTTGAAGCTTCGTAAGAAAACTTCTTTGCAGGATGTAAGGAAATACTTTTTCAGTGTAAGAGTAGTTGATAATTGGAATTGGCTAAGCGAGGAGGTAGTTAATGCTATCTCAATCCATAGTTTTAAGGACAGGTATGATAAGTATGACTAAGTATAAAATGGAACCGATGAGGAGACGGGAAGATACGAGCTTTGGGCTCTTTCCCGTAAACACAATTAGGCAATCACAATTAGGCAATCACACATACACACACACGCACACACAGCAGGGGAGACTTGAAGAAAATAAAGCTAGGGTTGTAGACCTGATAAGAAAGCTTGGAGTAGTATGTGGTCCTTAGGATATTGTAAACATACACCAACTAGGTAAATATTCGAGGGAAGGAAAGCCGAGACCAACAGAAGTAACCTTTGAGAGAGGGGAAACATGTAGGGAAATATTGTTGAGAAAAAAAAGTCTAAAAGACCTTCAAGAATTCAAAGAAGTGTTCATTAGACAATACAGAATACAGGAAGAGATGTGAAAGATACAAAACTTGTTGCAAGAGGCAAGAAGGTTAAATGATGAAAGAAATGAAGAAGAGAAGAAAAATTTTCATTACAGAGTTCTTCCAGACAAAGGGAAGATAAAGAAGATAATGACAGAAGATCAGGGGATGGGGCCTCATTAAGATTGTTATACACAAATGCTGATGGATTAGCTGGTAAGGCAGTAGAATTAAAAGATAGGATTCACAACAGTAAGGCAGATATAGTAGCAATTACAGAGACTAAGTTGAGTGAGGACATAAACAGTGTCACAGTTTTTCCTAAGGGTTTCAGAATACTAAGGGTTGAAAGATCTGAGAGGACTGGTGGAGGGATAGCACTGCTCATAAGTGAAAGGATTCAAGTTGAAGAAATAAACTTGGCTATAGAAAGTGAGTTCAAGGAATTTCTTGTTGCTCGCATAAATACTGGGTCAGAGAGCATTATAATAACTGTTGTATACAACCCACCAAGGAACCAAAATAGGCTTGAAGTTTATGAGGAAAGTCATATAGGTACTATTGAAGTCATAAACTCAGTTGTTAACATGGCACGGGGAAAAAAAATGTAGGATTTTGAGTATGGGAGACTTTAATCATAAAGAGATAGATTGGATAAATCTTGACCCACACAGTGGTGAGGACTCATTTGGGGCAAGATTCCTAGATTGCGTACAAGGGAATTTCCTACACCAACATGTAATGGAACCAACAAGGGCCAGGGGTGGGGATGAGCCATCACTACTTGATCTAGTGTTCACAGATAATGTGTTGGATATTGAAAAAATTGAGTATGAACCACCAACTGGAAAGAGTGACCACTGTGTGTTGTTGATGGAGTATATCATTGAAGATATTCTTCCTGAGAGTAGAGGCACTGAGGACATGAGGAGGAACTATCGGAAAGGAGATTACATAAAACTGAATGAGCTTTTTACAGTTATTGACTGGAGAACCTTATTTTACAACAAATCTGTACAAGAAATGTATGACATCTTTTGTGAGAAATATGGGAAGATAGTAGATTGCTGCATACCTGTCACCAAAGTAGGTGTAATTCATGCCAGAGAGAAATGGTTCGATAATGGGTGTAAAAGAGCTAAGGAGTGGAGAGACAAATGCTGGAAAAGGTATAGGAGGAGAAAAAACATAAATGCCTAGCAAACCTACAAAAGAGCAAGAAATGACTACCTAAGTAAAAGGAGAGAGGCAGAGAGAGACTATGAGAGGGACATCACCAGGAAGGCTAAAGAAAATCCCAAGCTTTTCCACAGCTTTATCAGAGGAAAACTGAAGGTAAAAGAACAGGTTTTAAGGCTAAAGAGAGCGGATGGAAGCATCACTGAGACGGATGAAGAGATCTGCAAAGAATTGAACAAGGAGTTTCAGTCAGTATTCACAGTAGAAAATACCCCACCCCCTCAGATTGCAGTGATAGAAGCTCAAGGGCCGGTATTAGAGAACATCAACCTTACAGCCACAGAGGTATGCAAAGCGCTGATGGATTTAGATGTTCATAAAGCTACAGGTCCCGATGACATATCCCCTCATGTGCTTAAAAATGCGCAAACACAATATCAGTGGCACTAAGTATCATATTTAAGGAGTCACTGGAGTCGGGGGAGATTCCAAGATGCTGGAAACAAGCAAATGTGATACCTATCTTCAAAAAGGGAAGGAGGGATACGGCTCTGAACTACAGACCAGTTTCCTTGACCAGCATAGTTTGCAAAGTTATGGGGAAACTACTAAGGAAACATATCTCTCTTCACTTGGAATCCTTCAACTTTTTGTCAGTGAGGCAACATCGCTTCAGAGAAGGTAGATCAACAGTAACAAACTTATTAGAATTTTATGATGAGGTAAGCCAAATATTACAGGAAAGAGAGGGCTGGGCAGATTGCATATTCCTAGACTTCCAGAAAGCGTTTGACACTGTTCCACATGGGAGACTTATTAGGAAGCTGCAAGCAATGGCTAGAATAGGTGGAAATGTTTTGGAATGGATAAAAACTTACTTAGAAGGAAGGGAACAGAGGGTTAGAGTAAGACACTCAGTGTGTGAATGGAGAAGAGTTAGTAGTGGAGTTCCACAGGGTTCAGTTTTAGGGCCACTTTTGTTCCTTGTATATGTAAATGACCTACCAGAGTCTGTAAATTCATTCATGAATATGTTTGCAGATGATGTAAAGATTGTGAAGAAAGTAAAAAACGAGAACAATGGTAGAGAACTTCAGGAGGATCTAAATAATCTGCATGAGTGGTCAGAAAAGTGGCTAATGAAATTCAATACTTCAAAATGTAAGGTAATGAGAATGGGTACAAGTGCAAGAAGGCCCAAGCTTGACTACTCGGTGGCTGGAGTACAACTTCAAGAGACAGAAAATGAGAGAGATCTAGGAGTAAACATACTGGCAGATTTGTCTCCAGAAATACATATAAATGGCATAGTAAGGGCAGCATATGCATTCTTATCAAATGTAAGGGTAGCCTTCAGGCACATGGACAAGGAAATGTTCAGAAATATTTATGTATATATATATATATATATATATATATATATATATATATATATATATATATATATATATATATATATATATATATATATATATATATATATATATATATATATATATATATATATATATATATATATATATATAAATATATATATATATATATATATAATCTTTATTTCCATTTTACAATGGGTATTCGTCAGCCAGGACAAGCCCCAACCCCCCACTGTGATGTCCACCCACAGCAGTTCCTGCCAGTAAACAGCTTAAACTCTCGGTCTTGGACGGGGACCGATCTTTCGACCTCGTGAATGCGCACATAGCTAAGCTTGAAAAAGTTCAAAGACATGCCACGAAACTGGTGCCAGAAATACGCAATCTCAGTTATGATGAGAGGCTGAGGGAATTAGACTTACCATCACTCGAAGCTAGAAGAGTGAGGGCGGATATGGTGACAGTCTTTAAATTCCTTCATGGTTATGATAGAGTGGAGAGGGATCGATATTTTGATATGGCTGGCCCTAGAACTAGAGGTCATAGTTTGAAGCTTGGTAAGAAAACTTCTTTGCAGGATGTAAGGAAATACTTTTTCAGTGTAAGAGTAGTTGATAATTGGAATTGGCTAAGCGAGGAGGTAGTTAATGCTATCTCAATCCATAGTTTTAAGGACAGGTATGATAAGTATCACTAAGTATAAAATGGAACCGATGAGGAGACGGGAAGATCCGAGCTTTGGCCTCTTTCCCGTAAACACAATTAGGTAATCACAATTAGGTAATCACAAGCCTTCAGGCACATGGACAAGGAAATGTTCAGAAGTATTTATGTAACCTATGTGAGGCCAAAACTCGAATATGCAGCCCCCTTTTGGAATCCGCACTTGAAAAAAACACATAGCTAAGCTTGAAAAAGTTCAAAGACATGGCACGAATCTGGTGCCAGAAATGCGCAATCTCAGTTATGATGAGAGGCTGAGGGAATTAGACTTACCATCACTCGAAGCTAGAAGATTGAGGGCGGATATGGTGACAGTCTTTAAATTCCTTCATGGTTATGATAGAGTGGATAGGGATCGATATTTTGATATGGCTGGCTCTAGAACTAGAGGTCATAGTTTGAAGCTTCGTAAGAAAACCTCTTTGCAGGATGTTAGGAAATACTTTTTCAGTGTAAGAGTAGTTGATACTTGGAATTGGCTAAGCGAGGAGGTAGTTAATGCTATCTCAATCCATAGTTTTAAGGACAGGTATGATAAGTATCACTAGGTATAAAATGGAACCGATCAGGAGACGGGAAGATACGAGCTTTGGGTTCTTTCCCGTAAACACAATTAGGTAAATACAATTAGGTAAATACACACACACACACACACACACACACACACACACACACATATATATATATATATATATATATATATATATATATATATATATATATATATATATATATATATATATATATATATATATATATATATATATATATATATATATATATGTATATATATATATATATATATATATATATATATATATATATATATATATATATATATATATATATATATATATATATATATATATATATATATATATATATATATATATATATATATATATATATATATATATATATATATATGTGTGTGATTACCTAATTGTGATTACCTAATTGTGTTTACGGGAAAGAGCCCAAAGCTCGTATCTTCCCGTCTCCTGATCGGTTCCATTTTTAGACTTAGTGATACTTATCATACCTGTCCTTAAAACTATGGATTGAGGTAGCATTAACTACCTCCTCGCTTAGCGAATTCCAATTATCAACTACTCTTACACTGAAAAAGTATTTCCTTACATCCTGCAAACAAGTTTTCTTCCGAAGCTTCAAACTATGACCTCTAGTTCTAGAGCCAGCCATATCGAAATATCGATCCCTATCCACTCTATCATAACCATGAAGGAATTTAAAGACTGTCACCATATCCCCCCTTACTCTTCTAGCTTCGAGTGATGGCAAGTCTAATTCCCTCAGCCTCTCATCATAACCGAGATTGCGTATTTCTGGCACCAGTTTCGTGGCATGTCTTTGAACTTTTTCAAGCTTAGCTATGTGCTTTTTCAAGTGCGGATTCCAAAAGGGGGCTGCATATTCGAGTTTTGGCCTCACATAGGTTACATAAATATTTCTGAATACATTTCCTTGTCCATGTGCCTGAAGGCTACCCTTACATTTGATAAGAATGCATATGCTGCCCTTACTACGCCATTTATATGTATTTCTGGAGACAAATCTGCCAATATGTTTACTCCTAGATCTCTCTCATTTTCTGTCTCCTGAAGTTGTACTCCAGCCACCGAGTAGTCAAGCTTGGGCCTTCTTGCACTTGTACCCATTCTCATTACCTTACATTTTGAGGTATTGAATTTCATTAGCCACTTTTCTGACCACTCATGCAGATTATTTAGATCCTCCTGAAGTTCTCTACCATTGTTCTCGTTTTTTACTTTCTTCACAATCTTTGCATCATCTGCAAACATATTCATGAATGAATTTACAGACTCTGGTAGGTCATTTACATATACAAGGAACAAAAGTGGCCCTAAAACTGAACCCTGTGGAACTCCACTACTAACTCTTCTCCAATCAGACACTGAGTGTCTTACTCTAACCCTCTGTTCCCTTCCTTCTAAGTAAGTTTTTATCCATTCCAAGACATTTCCACCTATTCTAGCCATTGATTGCAGCTTCCTAATAAGTCTCCCTTGTGGAACAGTGTCAAACGCTTTCTGGAAGTCTAGGAATATGCAATCTGCCCAGCCCTCTCTTTCCTGTAAGATTTGGCTTACCTCATCATAAAATTCTAATAAGTTTGTTACTGTTGATCTTCCTTCTCTGAAGCCATGTTGCCTCACTGACAAAAAGTTGAAGGATTCCAAGTGAAGAGAGATATGTTTCCTTAGTAGTTTCTCCATAAGTTTGCAAACTATGCTGGTCAAGGAAACTGGTCTATAGTTCAGAGCC
>JAXCGZ010005718.1:67500-70000 GCA_037179515.1 Halocaridina rubra | reverse complement strand
CTAAGTTATCACAAAGTCTGTGTGTATTACAACACAAAATAGTGAAAATAATAATGATAATTATGATAATTAAGATAGGTTTTATATTCTAACTGAGTACATAGGCCATATGTACCTAAAGTATGTGTCGTACATGACTCTGAGATCAGTGAAATGACCTCTGACCAGTTAGATATGCTCCTGCTTCAAGCCTCCTGGCTAGTACAGTGGTAATGCGCTGACCTCGCATTTGCGAGGTCGACGGGTGGAGAATTTAAGACAACAACAACTCCTTCTTCAACGCCTTAGAATTGTAGTTCCTCTTACTTAGGAAATAATAATTGTAGACGACTGCCATAGAATAGATGCTCTAGTGACAGTGCTTGGTGATTGTGACAGTGATTAATTGGAATAAATTCTTCCAATGAAAACACAAGAGAGTACTTCAAGATAAATCCTATAGATTGTGCTACCCTAATTCTTACCATAAAGAGCCTAAGAAACTCTGGCTCTTATGGTTCAGATGGTATACCATTTCAGTTCATCAAAGATGCTCTACCCGTGATTGCATCCTATATTCTAACTATTATGAACACTTCCATTGTTACTAAAAAGTTTCCTGACTCTTGGAAAGTATCACATGTAATACCTCTGCATAAAAAGGGGGACAGAGAAGATGTGACAAACTATCGTCCCATTTCCCTGCTACCCATTTTCTCTAAAATATTAGAAAAAATTGTTGCATGCCAACTTATGTCATATTTAGAATCAAATAGACTACTAACGATTAGCCAACATGGTTTCAGACCAAAACTCTCGACGGAAACTGCACTGCTTAAAGTTACGAATAGTATATATAATAATATAAATATGAAAAAAATATCTTTGCCTGCTAATTTTATTAGACTTATCAAAAGCCTTCGACAGTGTAAACCATGAAATTCTTTTAAGTAAATGTATTAACTTAAATATTGATCCAAGCTGGTTTAGCGAGTATCTATCTAATAGTAAACAGTCAATACGTCTTAACAACATTATCTCTGTGCCAAAAAATGTATCATTTGGTGTTCCACAGGGATCAGTACTTGGTCCTATCCTCTTCTCCATTTACGTAAATGATCTATCTTCTTTCATTTCTGACTGTCTAGTCGTACAATATGCAGATGACACTCAACTACTCCTTAGTGGTGATATTAATAATCTCCCAGAGCTAACTTTAAGAGCAGAAAACACTCTGTCAAAAATTAAAACCTATTTCCAAGAAATTGGGCTGTTAATTAACGAAAGTAAAACACAGTGCATATTTATTGGTTCAAGGTTCCACATAGCACAAATTCCAGAAAACACAACAATATTATCACACCTAGCAAAACAGTCAAAAACCTAGGAATTCACTTTGATAACCACATGTTGTTTGATTCCCACATAGATAAAGTATGCAAAAAGGTTACAGGAACATTAATGTACTTATCACGTATAAAAGACAATTTTGAGACTACCACTCGAATAACTGTTGTTGAATCTCTAGCCCTAAGTCACATTAATTACTGCACAACTGTTTGGGGAGCTACCACTAAGACTCAGATAAATAGAATACAGAAGCTTATTAATTTTGCAGCTCGAGTTGCCCTGGGAGGAATAAGAAAATATGACCACATCACACCAGCTCTCAATAAACTTGGGTGGCTGCGGGCAGAAAATAAGGTCGCTTATGCTATTTATGTTTTTGTATTCAAAATTTTGGACCACCATTATCCTAGCTGGCTATTTGATTTAAAAACAGTCAGGGATATAAGGGGAACCAACACAAGACAGAGCAGTGAGCTCTTTATTCACAGAACAAACACAGAAGCAGGTTCAAAGATGATCACTATCAAAGGGCCAACACTCTGGAATAATATTCCAGAGCATCTTAAAAATGCATCCTCCTTCACAGCTTTCAAAGGCAAACTATATAGTTTTCTTTTGGACAAATAGTTGCTGCTCATTAAGAACTAATTATTCTCATTGTAAGGAAACAAATATGGAAATGATGCCGATAATAACGATCCTGTATCTAGTGGCATACTTACTACTTTATTATTAACATTATTGTTAACATTTTTATTACAGCATTATTATTTTCTATGAAAGCTACATTTAATTTAACTATATGTCTAACCCTCTTATTTATTAGTTTAATTACATGTCTACTTATAAGTTACTATTAATGTTGAATAACCATTGTACAAAATGGAAATAAATGTTTTGATTGATTTGATTTGATTTGACGACATAAAGAAACACATCGCTTTTACTCTAAAAAGAAAAAAAATCCCTATTCGCAGTTCCAAATATTCATGAAGGCACTGTTACCATTAACTACATTAGCTTAGGCACTGCCATGGTAAATATTGGTAATTTTTTGTTCTCTCGTGGAATTTGTTCTTACATTTAATGACTTATAATATTTTTGTGATGCAGTACAAAGTTATTATATATCTCAAATTCATTTCTGCCTCGTTTGCAGGCATTCAAACTA
>JAXCGZ010005718.1:60000-62500 GCA_037179515.1 Halocaridina rubra | reverse complement strand
AGTGGATAGGGATCGATATTTGGTCATGGCTGGCTCTAGAACTAGAGGTCCTAGTTTGAAGCTTCGTAAGAAAACTTCTTTGCAGGATGTAAGGAAATACTTTTTCAGTGTAAGAGTGGTTGATAATTGGAATTGGCTAAGCGAGGAGGTAGTTAATGGTATCTCAATTCATAGTTTTAAGGACAGGTATGATAAGTATCACTAAGTACAAGATGGAACCGATGAGGAGACGGGAAGATACGAGCTTTGGGCTCTTTCCCGTAAACACAATTAGGTAATCACAGTTAGGTAATCACACACACACACACACACACACACACACACACACACACACACACACACACACACACATTGTGCTTATTTGCTTCCTCCAAAGATCTTATTTGTTCTCTGAGTGTTTCATTCCCTTCCTTTGCTGATGCACTAAAGGGGAATGTGGCAGTAAAAGAGGCTGTAAAGGTGGTGGCACTGGAAAACATACAAACAGTTGACTATAAAGAGACAGTAATCAAAAAAATGAAAGACGTTGTGATGGAAAGGGCAAACCCACTCATCAGACAGGCACTTGATAAGGAGAAGACAGTGGTAATCTCAGGCATAAGTGAATCCCAGGAGCCAACATGGCAGGGGAGACTTGAAGAAAATATAGCTAGGGTTGTAGACCTGATAAGAAAGCTTGGAGTAGTATGTGGTCCTGAGGATATTGTAAACATACACCAACTAGGTAAATATTCGAGGGAAGGAAAGCCGAGACCAACAAAAGTAACCTTTGAGAGAGGGGAAACATGTAGGGAAATATTGTTGAGAAAAAAAAGTCTAAAAGACCTTCAAGAATGCAAAGAAGTGTTCATTAGACGATACAGAACACAGGAAGAGATGGGAAAGATCAAAAACTTGTTGCAAGAGGCAAGAAGGTTAAATTATGAAAGAAATGAAGAAGAGAAGAAAAATTTTCGTTACAGAGTACTTCCTGACAAAGGGGAGATAAAGAAGATAATGACAGAAGATCAGGGGATGGGGCCTCATTAAGATTGTTATACACAAATGCTGATGGATTAGCTGGTAAGGCAGTAGAATTAAAAGATAGGATTCACAACAGTAAGGCAGATATAGTAGCAATTACAGAGACTAAGTTGAGTGAGGACATAAACAGTGTCACAGTTTTTCCTAGGGGCTTCAGAATACTAAGGGTTGAAAGATCTGAGAGGACTGGTTTAGGGATAGCACTGCTCATAAGTGAGAGGATTCAAGTTGAAGAAATAAACTTGGCTATAGAAAGTGAGTTCAGGGAATTTCTTGTTGCTCGCATAAATACTGGGTCAGAGAGCATTATAATAACTGTTGTATACAACCCACCAAGGAACCAAAATAGGCTTGAAGTTTATGAGGAAAGTCATATAGGTACTATTGAAGTCATAAGCTCAGTTGTTAACATGGCACGGGAAAAAAAATGTAGGATTTTGATTATGGGAGACTTTAATCACAAAGAGATAGATTGGATAAATCTTGACCCACACAGTGGTGAGGACTCATACGGGGCAAGATTCCTAGATTGCGTACAAGGGAATTTCCTACACCAACATGTAATGGAACCAACAAGGGCCAGGGGTGGGGATGAGCCATCACTACTTGATCTAGTGTTCACAGATAATGTGTTGGATATTGAAAATATTGAGTATGAACCACCAATTGGAAAGAGTGACCACTGTGTGTTGTTGATGGAGTATATCATTGAAGATATTCTTCCTGAGAGTAGAGGCACTGAGGACATGAGGAGGAACTATCCGAAAGGAGATTACATCAAAATGAATGAGCTTTTTGCAGTTATTGACTGGAGAACCTTATTTTACAACAAATCTGTACAAGAAATGTATGACATCTTTTGTGAGAAATATGGGAAGATAGTAGATTGCTGCATACCTGTCACCAAAGTAGGTGTAATTCATGCCAGAGAGAAATGGTTCGATAATGGGTGTAAAAGAGCTAAGGAGTGGAGAGACAAATGCTGGAAAAGGTATAGGAGGAGAAAAAACATAAATGCCTGGCAAACCTACAAAAGAGCAAGAAATGACTACCTAAGTAAAAGGAGAGAGGCAGAGAGAGATTATGAGAGGGACATCACCAGGAAGGCTAAAGAAAATCACAAGCTTTTCTACAGCTTTATCAGAGGAAAACTGAACTTAAAAGAACAGGTTTTAAGGCTAAAGAGAGCGGATGGAAGCATCACTAAGACGGATGAAGAGATCTGCAAAGAATTGAACAAGGAGTTTCAGTCAGTATTTACAGTAGAAAATACCCCACCCCCTCAGATTGCAGTGATAGAAGCTCAAGGGCCGGTATTAGAGAACATCAACCTTACAGCCACAGAGGTATGCAAAGCGCTGATGGATTTAGATGTTCATAAAGCTACAGGTCCTGATGACATATCCCCTCATGTGCTTAAAAAATGCGCAAACACAATATCAGTGGCACTAAGTATTATATTTAAGGAGTCACTGGA